>APFE030723666.1:0-28575 GCA_000404065.3 Pinus taeda
AAGATGCAATACATACCTTTTGTAACAGTGGTACACCATGTAGATCAAAATATTGCTCCATCTGAAGTATCCAATTTACCGGATCCTTCCCATCAAACTTCCTCATCTTATTTTTTCTTGATTTTAGGAGCTCGATATTGAAATAATTGTAACTCTATGCTTTTAGATCTTAAAGTTCTGAAATTGTGACCTGCAGTAGCCCTCTGTGTTCTCTTTCCAATGCCACTAGTCTGACCCCAATTTGATTCTCCAATGAAGCATTATGCCAAATCTCCCACAGTGACCTGATTATAGAACTTTCCAGAAGAGCGAACTTGTATGAAGTGCCACATGTCACTATTTGGACCTTTGGCTCTGAACAATATCTAGGCGAAACTACAGTCCGTCCTCTTTCTGTAAATTTTTGCAAAATTTCAATCCGATGCTCTGAGAGAAAGTTATGACGATTTTCCCCAGGTCACTTGTTTGGAATGTAACTGAGGAGTCTACACAAAGACCAACTTCCTCAGATCATATCTCCACAAATATAGCGCTGAAAGCTCTGAAATTTGGACCTGCGATTTAGCACGATGTCTTCTCAAATGGATTTTGTTTTTAACTTCTGAAACATCACAGAAAAAAGTTATAGCTAAAATGCCATGACGACCTGTTTGGAGCAGCGAAACGCTAGAATCCAAAGCTCTGATACCAAATGTTATGAAACCATCTCAAGAAAGGATAGAAAAGAGAGATCAACGCCATATAATTCAGCCTCTTCGAGGGGGAAAGCTCCTTTACATTACATAAATGAACAATTCTTGGATGATACAATGTTGGGTTGTGTTATATTCTTTCCACATAGTTAACATGGGGTTTGAGGGGTACCCGTAACCCCACTTTATGGGGTCCGCGGGGTTTTTGGACCCTATGTTAGGTTGGGCGGACCTACCTATGGTTTTTCGGTCCATGTTTTTGGACGCGATGGTTTTCAGTCCATTGTTTTGGACGCGATGGTTTATCGGTCCATGGTATTGGATGCTTCGGCATGTATAAATATGTATTGTAACATTGAAAGGAATATAATGAAAAATCAAGCTGGTAGTCCCGGTTTTGGGATCCAGGGTAAAATATCTGTGCATGTGTGTTTTATGTGTTATGCTCTCGCATTTTTATTTTTCCTGTGATTTAGAATTCATATGCAGGTAATTTCTGTACAGGGTTAAAACCTACATTCTACACCAATGAGGATGTCAATAAAATATTGGACCAAGTTGGATCCAAAGGAAAATATAACAATATGATTATGTCTCATAGATTTAGCATTATTGAATGTTTTAGGAGAAGTTACAGTAAATACTTTGTGGAACAAGTTAGGGGATTTTTGTTTGATAAGTCCCTAATGAACTAATTGTTCCCATCATAAAATTTATGTAACTTGAGGATGAGGGATGGAGACTTGGCAAAAGAGCATTTGAATTCCTTTAATACTATGGTAATTCAATGATTGTATGTTAATATTAATATTTCAGATGAAGATAAGTATATTAGTTTGTTGTGTTCTTTGTTGGGTGTAGTTTTTAAGCGTATCTTAGACACCTCTTTCCCCATTTTTTATCATTCTCTCTCTATAAACCTATGAAATTTATGTCCTAATTACCATTTTCCCTGGTTATAAGAGAAATCCTTTCTCAACATATTGCTTTTCCATCTTTCATTAAATATCGAATGAAGTGATGTCTTTTTGAAATTGCTAACCAAGGTAATTGTGGAAAAAATTTTCTGGCTATTTTTCTTTCATGTGTTGCCTACAACTAAGGACTAAGGATGAGAAACTACTGCCGTTACTTGTTGTTAAACTTCGAGGATTTGTTGTTATAGTTTGAAGTTTTGTTGTTACACCTCGAGTTGCTGTTACATCTCGAGTTGCTGTTACACCTCGAGTTGTTGTTACACCGCAACTGCCATGACTGTGGTTTCTGTCTTCAAAGAAAGTTGTCAAGAATCATGAATTATCTAGGGACGGTCAAAGGATCTCAACGGTTATGATTGTGGAGATGGTGTAACTTGAATTGGTATTTTATTGGAAAACTGTTTGTAACACTTTCTGTTTTTCTCTTAATATTGATCAGCATGAGAATCATGAGGTTTCATGACTTATCTGTTCCCTAATTTTTGGGGCTTGTAAACTTTATAAAAAGGTTCGATTCCATGAAAATGGAATAGAAACACATGAACAACATCGACGTTTTGATCTTGTAATTTCCAGTCATTTTTAATGCATAACACTTATGGTGATGTTCATACAGATTTCATGTTGAGTTTTTAACTAGTTTCCATTTCATCCCTGTGCCCTTCTAGAGAGGAAGGGCTGTCCTCTTTAGCAGGGATTGCAGTAGTAGTAGATTAGATTTTTGGTTTATCTTTCTTTTAAGTGTGAATTCATTAATGTTGATGTATGAATTGTAGTACTGATGCACTTCTATACTTAGATTCATTATATATTGTTACACAAGATTGGTTAGAACTATAATATTTAATCATTTGATACAATTTTACTAATGATGTGTGATGCGCTTGTTCTTTGAGAAAAACATGAAGTGTGATGAGTGAATTTCATTCTTGTAGAATTTCTTTTTGATTTTTGCATGAGTTATTTAAGTTTTTCAATTGTGTTTAATGACATTTTCTTTCATTTCTTTTCCTGATTGTTATGTATCAACACAGATAGTGCAGACACCTTTGAAATAAACAGACCTACCCTGGTTGAAAATTAAACATTTTTGGTTCAATCAAATTAAATAGTGATTAAACCAACACAACATTTTGGTGCCGTTGCCAGGGAAGGCAGTTGATGATAAAGTCAACTAGTGTGTTTTGTTAGTATAGTGTTTCTAGTGCACATGTGATGGGCGGTAAGATGAGAGGTAAGAATCTGGGCACTGCTCTAACATACCTGAGAAGTCTCACCTTTGTGATCATTAGAACACTTAGGCTGTGTTAACTTTTGAATTTCTCTTTTTTAGAAGTGTCCTCAGTCTTACAGACATCTGGTAGTAAGACGAGAGATAAAAATCTATGCATCGCTCTAACATACCTGAGCTGGCTCACCACTATAACGACTGAAGCACTTGGAGTGTGAAATAATTACACATAGGGTCCATGTGTAGAGTGTATGAAGGGAAGAAACATGAAACATAATAACTCTAATAAACCTACTAGAAAAATAGGTCATAAAAGGAACAAGAAAAACACGGATTTAGGGAGGAAAACATCTATTCAGTAATTAATTTCAAAAGTAGAGAGAGAAAAATAAAGTTCACATAAGGATATAAGAAAAAAAGACCACAGAAATTTGTTACTCCCATATTAAGGTCAGAAGCATCTGGTTCCTCCGTATTAGGACCTCATCACCCTCAAACTAGTTCAATTCGAGAACAAAACGGAGAAACTGGTGGCCAGGACTTTGGGTTTGAAGGTTAAGGGAACACTTAGAGCTAGAATTGGGAAAACATTCTTTTACTTATCAATACCCAGATTCAGACAGTGTTGTGAAATAGCAAGCCCCAGAGCAACTTATAAAATCATCATTTTTGGGAGAGGACTTATCAAAACAAGAGATAGGGGAATCTACAATGGAAGACAATAACAATGAAAATACAAGGACTGATGCCACTGTTACCACCTTTGCCCCAATAGGTGATATAAGGGGTAAAGCTCCCATAAAAAAGATTCCCTTACCATCTCTTCCATCCTTTCAAGGAATGGCTGTAGAATATCCTGATACATTCTTGTTTGAATTCGATGTCCTGTGCAGGAGCTATGATTATACTTCGGATGCTCAGAAGCTGAAATTGTTCCCTACTACTCTAAAGGGAGCATCATCAAGATGGTTCATGGGACTAGGCCCTGCTACTATTCAGACATGGGGAGGGATGAAAATTACCTTTCTATCAAAATATCAAGACTATTGTCAGACCAAGGATTTAAGGGAAGAAATATTCAGGATGACACACAAATAAGAAGAAAGATTGGAGGATTATGTGGAGTGATTCCACTATAATCTACAGAGATCTAAACATAGTGATTTGGATTCGGAGATCCTGAAAACTATATTCGTACGGGGAATGAGAGATGACTACCTGGATACATTGAATCTACTGGGGAAGGGAGATATATCTTAAGAATCATTTGAGGAGATAATAAAACTCTACTTAAGATGCTCGAGAGGATCATCACGAGGAAGAAGCATGACACGAGATGCCTTCATTCGAATACAAAAATCTACAAATGGAGGTGTTCCCAGAGTCGAGATCGAGAACTGGTTTGAGAATATTAAGATTAACCTTCTCAATACTTTATGTGACCAATTAACAAATGCACAAGTAAAAAAGACACATGATGAAGCCAAGAAAGCTTTGGTTATATTCTCCCCAAAATGTAAGATAAACATTCCTTGAGAGACAGTAAAGTCAATAGCATCAACTTGTGCATCGTTTGTGATTTGGAGCATTCTATAGGCTGTTGTCCAGATGTTATAGGAATATTTGGGAATTGGAACCCTAATAACATATGTCCATAAACCAAGGGCTTCTAAGTCCCTAAAAGTGTTGTTTCATACCCTAAAGGAGCAAGGTCAGTTGATTACATCATCTCCCAGAAGTTCTCCATGAAAAACTACTCAGATATGTTCAAAACTGGACCATACAGATTGCTCAATGCTAAGGGTGTAATGCATCTCACCTACCACATGCAAAAAGTGCGATGCATATTGAAAAGCCCTTCTGTAGGGTGCGATGAGTGAGAGCAAACAAATGGCAGAGGTAGTTGGCTAGGTGGAAACCTAGAGAATCTTCTAGAAACTGGCCATTTGACACTTGCCTCTCTGAATTCACCCAGGGATGAGTAAGAGATCATGAATCTCCAAGTGGAACCAAGAACTATGAGAGAGAGGACATTGATAAAAATTCCAGAAGCTGACTCACCCACCTGCAAAAATCTATATATGGATCCCTCATCCCAGAGATCCAGGGGCTGGAATCTTGTATTTTGTAAGGAAGTGTTGTTGGTTTCTTTGTGGAACATCATAGTGTTGGGTGATCTAAGCTTTTCATGAGGTGAAGAAGGGATTTCATGCTGGGAGGATGATGTTGGGTCAGATCAATGGGTTGTAATCCTCTCTTCTACTCTTCCTATCAATAAAGCTATTTGAGTTTTCCTCCATATTCTTGTATGTGTGAGTTGATATATGCATTTGTGTGGTCAATATATATCTGGTCCTATATTGTTTATGATTGTAGATCTCTATGCTTTGATGTTATTATGCTACTTTGACTCTACAGGTGTTCTTTGAAGTGGGACAAGCGAGGAAGGATTGGCAAAGATCTGTCAAAGGGGAGAGGAAACAAGCAAGGATCCAAGCGAAAGACTAAGGTTGGTACTCTCTGCTTCTCTCTCATATACTTCTCATAGAGGAAAATACAAGTAACTTTAGTTTGTTTGTTTCTAAGATAGCTACACATCTTAGTGGGACTAGAAGCTCTGAATGGACACTAGATTTCCCGATAACAAAATGGTGACTCCACTGGGGATCGAATAGCTTGTTTGCTTGTTTATATTTGTTTGCTTTATAAACTATAGATGGAGCCTGAAGTTAAGCCAGCTAGCCTTCGAACTGCATTTGCTATGCAAGTGCAAAGTAGATCAATGTTGCTTTAGTCCATCTTCGAGTTTTGTTTATAAACTGAACAATTGATTTGCAAACATTCTAATTGCCTTGGTGGTGGCTCAAGTAACCTCATTAGATCAGCCCCTATGCTCTATATTTACTGACTATCATTAGCTCAGCCTAAATCCCTGAACTAAGGTGCAAACTGTGACCAAAAACCAAGTTAAAGTCTGGCCCCTGGACCATCGCACTGTCTCGTTTTGACAGTTTGGATGCATCGCACCTCTCATGTGTAGTAGGTGAGATGCATCCCTGTTTCCCTGTGTTACAGGTGCGATGATCAGATAAGACTGTTTCTACCTCTAGATTTGGGTTTTTTCTTCACTCTCTTCAGCTTTATTTAGGAGTTTTGCTGTCCGTGATCGGTATACCACTGTTGAAACTCCCTTCCTTTGCATTATTCAGCCTCCATTGCACAAAGAATTGTGAATGTTTTTTTATGTATTTTTCGCCATTTACAGTTCTCCTTTACAAAGAACTAGCTTAATTGAACTGTCGTATTTTGATTTGGAAGTGTCGCAAGTGTCGTTTTTAGTCAAAGAAAAGAATCCTATTCTTTTTTATGGTCGATTACACTGTTACTCTTGTATTTGATTTGAATTAATAGTATTTCAAGTGTCGAAAGCAGTTTTCAAATTGAAGTTGAAAGTGTCGTCTTAGCCTTCCTTTAGTTTTTTGAATTCAAAATCGAAAAGTAGTCTTCCTTTCATTTTTTGAATTCCAAATCGCAAAGTATCATCTTAGTCTTCCTTTTGTTTTTTTAATTTGAAATCGCAAATTGTTGTCTTCGTATTGCTTTTGTCTTTTGAAGAGAAAATTGTTAGTACTGTCGCTTTGAGAGAAAAGATAGTTCAGATTTGTACTTAGCATTCTTTTTATCATTCACACATTAAGAAAGCAGAAAAAAAATATATGCGTGTGAATTTTCATTTAGACTGCTTGTTGATTTTGATTTAGGACAGTGAAACTAGTGTGTGCTCTCTACTTTATGTTGAAATAATCTCGCTTCTCTTTCCTTAGTAGCTAGGATTTTCATTGCAAAAAGAAGAGTAAACGACTGTTTATCATCTTAGATTGCTTATTTAGGAATTGTATATCTACATCACGTGGTGAACCTTAAAGGAAAACTTCTTAAGAAAGATCAATCGTAAAATAAATTCAATGAACATAAAAAAACTTTGGAACCTAACGCACAACATTTAGAAGTCTAGGCTAGAGATGTATTCTGGCATCATAAACCCTGGTAACTATCACTTTCATCATAGGTTGGGTGATTCTTCATCTTTGAGACAACAAGTGCCAGTATGGACTTGTGCTCCCACGTACCGTCGAGTATATATTGGGAAACCACAATACTCTATATCCTTTATCCTTAAAAAGCCATGTCTGCCTCCCTATCAATCGTAATGCACTGAACACAACATTCGGGAAGATCGACTATCGTACCGTAAAAAGTATTCTATAGTTTTGTGATTGGTTTGGTAATCTCTCTGTCTAGATTTCCAGAGTAGTCTCTTTCGTTGCTTTTCAGACTCCTTAAAAGAAAAGGTCCATCTGAGCACTTGTCACTTCAAGCTCATTAAAAATCGAAGGTGACTAGAGTCATCTTTAGCTTTTTCTCGACTCTTAAAAATTGAAAAAGCGAGTTGTCTCAAGGCATCATAAAATTTATTTTAATTGGAATAATGTCACTATTCCCTCATTGATCTTAGGTTGAGAAAATGGAGTCCACCAATCAAGGGTTTCCCCTCGGGGGAAATTCTAGTCCATTCTCCTCTTGTGGAGATGTTGGTGCACCTCATATGGCCACATTGTCCCTTCCAGGACTGACAATTGACTTGCCAATATGGCTCTTCTCGACCTCTGTCGTTTAAAGCACTGTAATTCTTGAGCAATCAAATCAGCAACCAGATGATACTAAAGTTACCCCCCAACCTTCTACTTCGTTTGTTTCTCCCTCTCCTTCTTCCTCTTCATTTGGTGAAGCTAGTAAAACTAAAAACCAAGGAACTGAGAAGAAGAAGAAAGGGAAGGAGAAGAAGAAGAAGGAGCCAACAGCAAAAAGGGGCAACCATACATCGTTTGGCGAAAATCCACACACTACACCATCCAAACCTAAATCTCCATGTATCATCTGCAAAGGGGACTACTATCATTGAGATTTTCCTTGCATTCCATGGATCTTAAGGGATTGGTCTCCTTGTTTGCACAATCCGATGTTGTCAACCTCTGACGATGATGTTGAGAGTATACCGTCAACTAGTGAAAATGAAGTCAATGGACAGAAAGGAAGATATAAATTTCCTTGTAGACTGTGTGAAGGCAATCATGCCATCCACCATTGTACCTTCCTAGACGAAGCTAAAAGAGTCTTGGATAACCATCCTGCTTCACCGCTACGCCTTCCTCCTGGATACAAGAAACTCTTGCTGAGTCCATCGCTAGTTGAAAATCTCACTAACACACCTTTGTGGTCAGTCGAAGCATATATCATTGAAGATAAACCCTCTGAGCCCACACCAGACCAAATTCAATAGGTCGAGATGGCAGTCGACCTAGTCTTGTCTTCAGAAGGTCCACCTTCAGATGATACAGTCACCAAGGAGAATGAGAACGATATCATTCAAATTCTCTTCGTAAACACAGACTCCGATGAAAATGGGGGAAATCTACCTGTTCCTTTACAATAGGAAGGAAGTTCATCAGAGACGTATTTGGCTGTTTATTCAGTCCCACCTCCAAGCAACCTAGTCGTTTCCTTCGATTGGAATCTACTAGGCAGACCCCGTCTACCATCTAATGTACCATTTTGAATCATAGTACAAGCTTATAGAATGGTTATGGTCGGTACTGTCATAGATGAATGGGCTTCTATGAGTATCCTTTCCTCAACTGCTTGGAAAGCACTTGGTTCACCAATGCTTTTTCCTGAGATGCGAAATTTGACAAGCTTCGACAAAGGAACCAGTTGACCGTTCGGGATCCTTCCAAATTTGCATATAACTTTGAGAAGGAAAACCATTTATTTGAACATAATGGTAGTCCAAGGACCTTTAGATTACAATCTACTCCTTGGGCGTGACTACATTTATAGTATGGGAGCTATTGTTTCCTCACTCTTTTGAGTAATGTGTTTTCCGCATGAAGGCAGAGTGGTCCAGCTTGTAGACTAGCTTTCATTCCCCGGTTCACATGTAGCTAATAGTCAAGTGCCATCCCTAACTGGTCTTTTTGTGCAAGGAATGTCTCATCAATATCAAGTCAATCCACTTGATGAACGCGATTGATTCGATGAATGTGACTAAACCCAGGGGGCATGCACCTTGGTCTGCTTCAGCAGAAAAATTTTGGGTATAGGTTAGGTTTCCGCGGAGGATATATGACTAGTCTGACACACTCATCCATTTAGGAAAATGGGATTAGACCGGAATAAGATTCCCTCGTCAAGGTTAGGTGATTGGAGCTAGAATCACCTTCGTCTGTTTCGATGGACTAAGCCAAGGAAGTGTTTCTGTCTGCTGCGCAGATGGAACCATCTTATGGATGCAAGAACTTCTGTATGGTAGCCTGGAAACTCTACTTCACTACACCTGGGGGCATGCAAACCTTTTTGCATGCAAATGAAAAGCAACCATTTATTTTCTTAGTTTGTAGGTTCCTAACCCTTTAAACTCGTAGGATTGGTTGTTCCTAGCTTGCATAATGAAAGGATCCAGAGCAAAGTTTTGAATGGGGCAAGCTCCCTAAAAAATGAACCTATCGATGAGGCATCCTTCTTATACAACTGGCACGAGCAGTTTTACGTGAAGTTCAAGCTCGTTAAAAAATAAACTTAGCAATTAGCATATGTTCCACCAGAGTTTAAGCTCATTAAAAAATGAAGCCACCTCCGGTAAATAACCATTGCGATTGCATTATCATCAGCTTTCGAGCCTTGGTCATGTTCTTACCATCACCTCCACTTTTTTTTAGCTGATCATACACCTCCATTTGATTGTTTACCCCTTTTGAGGAACAACTGCGATGAGTGATCCTATTAGCCACCTTCTTTACACTGCCGTGATTGAAAAGTTCCAAACCTTACCTAGAATCCGCTGCTACCCTAAAACATCACTCGTTCCTCAAAAAACAAGTCTTCTTTAAGCTCTTTTCATCTGAGTCGTAAAATATGAAAAGATTGCCGAGCAATTGGCATCTCCAACTTGTTAAAGTGATCGGAAGTGCTATCCGAGATTTTAATCTTTTTGGACCTGAGGGATCATTACACAAAAAGATCGAGTGCTTCTCTTGTTTGGCTCGTTAAAACTATCGAAAATTCATCCCTTTCGTATTATTTTACACTTTTTCGGACTTAAGGGATTACATTACGAAAAAGGAATGATGGAGTTTCCTTTCCATCTCTTTTTAGACTCTCTAAAATTGAAAAGCACTGAGTTATGATTGTCGTTAAACTCGTTAAAACAATAGCGAAAAGCTTGTCCATGCAGACAAGAGTGAGTTTCACTGTCGCTAGGCTCGTTAGAACATAGCGACGGGTTTGCCCGAAGGGAAAATTACAGAACAAGCATATGTTATCCTCCTCAAGCTTGACAGAAATAAAGAGGTACTGGTCAACAATGACTGGGGAAAAATTGGGAAGAAAACTTGAAGAAACTTTATTGGCAGCAAGTCGCTCTTGAACATGACACTTTCACTCCATCACCATGATTGAGTTGGGTTGGGTTATTCCGTTCATCGATCATATTACCATTGGTCCACCATACCATCCATTTTGGGGTTAACGCTACTAATCCATTTCAGTGTCACCAATATGTTCAAGAGAAGTCAGTCAGAGAATTCACCAACCTAGCTTGTGTCTTATCTGCTGCAATACCTTCACACTTCATTCTTTCATGACCGCCACCCTGAACCTTGTATCATTAGATCATTTTCACCTCCACAAAATCATTTGCTTCATTCCATGTCGTAGATGTGGGATTCATTAATTCCCTCCCACGATGGGTCAATTCTTGTCAACATCAGCTCATTATCCAAGAAGTCGACCTAGGAACAACCCTTTCAGTACTTTGAAGCTTGCATGCCTCAATGGCAAGTTTCTCAGTTCCAGCGATAGGTTTACATCAATGGCTTTCGACCGAAACATTTTGCGTGGTGTTCGATGCCAAGTCCCATTTTCACACCATGTGAATTGTACTGTCATACCTTGAGGGTCGTCATCATTATCGGTGATTCCTCTCGCGCCTGTTAACAACTTACATCATTGGCTGGTAATCAGGCAATGTATTATCATGTTCAACTCCAGAACATCTTTTCAAATGGATCGACCTGTACTTCGGGCGAAGATGGAACCAGTTTGAAGACCCCTGATCTCGTTTCACCCATCTGGGTTGCGATATATTTAGGAAAATAAAGACATCAAATGTACATCATTGCTGTGCAAATAATCATCCAAGCCAATGGATGATGGCTCTACTAGAATCATCAGTTTTCCACACAGACAGTTGTCTGTCCTATGTACATGAGAATGAATTTATAAAGCTGAGCATGGGAATGCCCGCCTTAGCTAGATCATGAAAATATTATGAAGATAATGTATTGTATTGTATCTTATTACAGGTCACCATCCAGTTTTAAAAACCTTGGATCCTCATGATAAAGCATTTCACCCGACATCAAAAAGATTTACAACCTCATGCTTTAGGGGGCAACTATTATAGACATATTTGGGCACCGCAGCCCCAATCACATATGTCCATAAACTAAGGGCTTCTAAGTCCCTAAAAGTGTTGTTTCATACCCTAAAGGAGCAAGGTTAGCTGATTACATAATCTCCCAGAAGTTCTCCATGAAAAACTGCTCAAAACTGGTCAAAATTGGACCATACAAACTTCTTAGTGCTAAGCGTGCAATGCATCTCACCTGGCACATGAAAAAAGTGCGATGCATACTGAAAATCCCTTCTATGGGGTGCAATGAGCAAGAGCAGACAAATGGCAGAGGCAGTTGGCTAGGTGGAAACCCAGAGAATCTTCTAGAAACTGCCCATTTGACACTTGCCTCTCTGAATTTACCCAGGGATGAGTAAGAGATCATGAATCTCCAAGTGGAACCAAGAACTGTTAGAGAGAGGACACTAATCAAAATCTCAAAAGCTGACTCACCCACCTACAAAAATATATATATGGATCCCTCATCCCAGAGATCTAGGGGCTGGAATCTTGTATTTTGTAAGGAAGTGCTATTGGTTTCTTTGTGGAACATCATAGTGTTGGGTGATCTAAGCTTTTCTTGAGGTGGAGAAGGGCTTTCATGCTGGGAGGATGACGCTAGGTCAGATGAATGGGTTGTAATCGTCTCTTCTACTCTTTCTATCGATAAATCTATTTGAGTTTTCCTCCATATTCTTGTATGTCTGAGTTGATATATGCATTTGCGTGGTCAATATATATTTGGTCCTATATTGTTTATGATTGTAGATCTCTATTCTTTGATGGTATTATGCTGCTTTGACTCTACAGGTGTTCTTTGAAGCAGGACGAGCGAGGAAGAAGCAGCTAAGATCTGTCAAAGGGGAGAGGAAACAAGCAAGGAGCCAAGCGAAAGACTGAGGTTGGTACTCTCTGCTTGTCTCTCATCTACTTCTCATAAAGGAAAACACAAGTAACTTTATTTTGTTTGTTTCTAAGATAGCTACCTGTCTTAGTGGGACTAGAAGCTCTAAATGGACACTGGATTTCCCAATAACACCGGAGCTTCCCAGACTAAAAGCAGTGCTTAAGTAATCAAGTGAGGAAGTCTAGTCCTCCTACTTCATTGGGTTCAGGAAGTCTTAGCAACCATGACCACCAGGTATGCCTCAAGAATTTTCTTTAATCCATGGAATAATGTATATAATGCACAACAATTTCCATGGAGTTATTCCTCTCCTCATCCAACTTAGTTTTCCTCACCATGGAACCAATGGTCTCCCTCTCCACTTTTTCAATACACTCCATCTCAGCGATATTCTTGGCCCCAAAATTGGAGAGGAAATTCTTTAGTTCCAACCCCTTCTGTGTTACCAATGAAACAACAATTGCATCTACCACCTCTCTCAACACCTTCTGCTACACCTCCCATACGACCCCAATTACCTATACAACCTAATCCTAACCCAAATAATAAGGCAACCCAAGCTTCAGAAGCTTATGTTTCCTTCCAAACTTACGACAACACTCCCATCGAATGTAATGAAATCCATCTACAATTGGGAAGAGTAGTAAAAACCTCTCCTGTCATCACTGAGGAAGAATGTGAATCTCCTAAGGGCGGTCCTGCAGATTCTCACGGGACTACTACAGGAGGTCAAGGTGATGTTGTTACATCTGTAACAACTAACATGAATAATGATGGTACATCTGTATCAGTTGACCTAGTTGTTACAATGACTAAGAACCCTCCATATCTGCAAAGATTATAAGAAACTAGGATGACTTCACAGCCAAACTTTGATTTTCTCAAAGAGTTGAAAAATCTACATGTCAGGATTCCCCTACTACAACTATCAAGGATGTTCCCATTTATGTGAAAACATTAAGGGACTTGTGTGTTAAAAAACCTGGAAGAAAGCCTAAAGACCTTGTCACTATCCATGTGATGGGGAAATTATCAGAATTTTTGATTGGTCAAACTCCGTTGACTAAATATAATGATCCATGGAATCCTACAATTACCGTTTACATTGATGATATGCTAATCCAAAATACACTAAGTGATTTAGGGGAATCAATTAACGTAATGAATAAAGAAGTATTCACCATCATAAGTTTGAATGGGTTGAGACAAACACCTACTGTACTTGAATTAGTGCATAAGTCCCGTGTTAGTCCATAAGGGGTATTAGAAGACATAGTTATTACAGTGGATTCCTAGAGATATCCAACAAATTTTCTTATCTTGCAACCCAAATCAAATTTATGGGGGCATCGCTTGATCCTGGGAAGACCTTGGTTGGCCACTGTACATGCATTTATAAGTTGTAGGCTAGGTTGTATGATAATTTCAGATGGTCAATCTACAAAAAACCTCAGCCTTTATCCCCTTACAAAGCCAAATATGGAGCTAGGAAACCCCTTGTGGGATGAGTTCAAACTTGAATCAGATAAATCCCAGCTTCTTCTTACCCTTCGTAAAGCCCATTACTTTAAGGATGAGATAGAAGACGATATTATAAATGGTTTTATCAATAATCCTCTTTCTGTTACTTCCATTGAGAACTCGGGGGAGGAAAAGGTTGTGGATGATTTGAGCTTTGAACATATGAAGACCATTTCAAACATCAAGAGTAGCCTGATTGAAATAGAACCAGGTAAACATCTAAATGTTAACCTGAACTTGACTCTTGAAAAAAAATAAATTTTGTTACAGTTTTTACAAAAGTATAAAAAGGCATTTGTGTGGGATTACATAGATATGAAACGAATTCATCCTAGCCTATGCACCCACCATATCTTTTTTAAAATAGGGTTGCAATCCAGTTAGACAGCCATAACGATGTGTGAACCCAATACTTAAGGAGGTAGTCAAAGAAGAATTGCAAAAACTCCTAAATGCTAACTTCATTTATCCAATTTCTAATAGTCATTGGGTATCCCCACTTGTCATTGTCCCTAAAAGGAATGGCAAGTGGAGAGTTTGTGTAGACTATAGAGAACTTAACAAGGCCACCCAAAATGACCATTTACCTTTTCCATTCATAGATCAGGTCCTTGACACCTTGTCTGGAAAGAAATTCTTTTCATTTCTAGATGGGTTTAGTGGTTACAATTAGATAAAGATTGCCCTAGAAGATCGGGATAAAACCACATTTACTTTCCCTTGGTGAACCTTTGCATACAAAGTTCTTCCTTTTAGACTCTGTAATGCACTAAGGACTTTGAAACGAGAAATATTGGGGATTTTCTCAGATCTCTTAAATGATCGTTTAGAAATATTCATGGATGAATTTACACCTTATGGCGATGCCTTTGAAACAACATTAGTTAATCTTGAAAAAGTACTAGAATGATGTGCATGAACTAATGTTGCTTTAAGTAGAGTTAAATGTCACATGATGATGAATGAAGGAACTGTACTGGGACATTTTATCTCCACTTATGGAATTAAAGTAGACCTTGCTAAGATAGAGGTAATTTTGAAAATTCCAGTTCAGAAAATGCAAAAACAGGTACGTAGTTTTTTGGGACATGCATGGTATTATAGAAGGTTTATAGAAAAAGATTCAAGAATTGCATCCCTTTTATTTTCTCTAATTACTAAATATATGGATTTTTTTGGATAGGGAAATGTGAGCAAGCCTTTACAGAATTGAAAAAGTATGTATCAACAACACCTGCTTTGCGAGGACCAAACTAGAGTTTGTTGTTTCATATAGCCACAAATGCATATGATACTATTGTGGAAGTTGTGTTGGGTCAACTAGAGGACAAAAAACCATATGCTATCTACTACATAAGCAAGAATTTGACTCCAATTGAACTAAACTACACGGTGACAAAAAAAGAATTTCTTACAGTAGTGCATTCCATCAACAAATTTTGACACTGCATTATGGGATATCAAGTGTTTGTGCATACTGACCACTCTACCATTCATTTTCTAATGAATAAAATAGTCACTAATGGTAGGATTACACATTGTTTATTGCTGTTACAGGAATTTGACATAACAATCTTCGAGAAACCTAAGAAAGATAATGTAGTGGCTGATTTTATTTCTAGGTAGGTTATTGATAATGAACGTATGATTGTTCAAGATTCTTTTACCAATGAATATCCTTTTTCTATTTCAACTTACTCACCATGGTATGTAAACATAACTAATTATCTTGATGCAAGAAGAATCCCACAACACCTATCCTCACATGAGAAGAAAAGAGTTTTTTTAGCAAAGTGCAAGATACTTTTGGATTGAAGGAAACCTCTATCACACTGGGTAATATCATCAGATCAGGCGTTATGTGAGGGAGGACGAAATCTTTGATATCCTTAACAATTTTCATGAAGAACCTTGTGGGGAACACTTTGCAGATAAAAGGATAGGGTATAAGGTGTTTTCAATAGGGTATTATTGGTCTACTATATTTCAGGATGCAAAGAAATTTGTGAAAGGATGTGACAATTATCAGAGGATGGGTCAACTGCTCTAGTCAGATGAGATGCCATTACACCTTCAGATAGTTTTAGAGCCATTTGAGAAGTGGACCTTGGATTTTGTAGGGAAAATTAATCCTCCATCTCAACAAAAGTCCTACATCTTGATTTGCACAAATTATGTCACAAAGTGGGTTGAAGCGAAGGCACAAACCAGAGCTACAGAACAGGTTGTTTCAAACTTTTTGTTTGAAGACATTTTTGTTCCCCTTGGGGTTCCTTGAGAAAGAGTGATAGATGGAGAACTACAATTCACATCTCATTTGATCAAGAAGCTAGTTGAGAAATACAAAATCTGTCATAGGATTACTTCACCTTATCATCCATAGGTAAATGGCCAAGTGGAAAGCACCAATAAGGTTATTGAGGGAATTATTACCAAGATTGTGGCCAACCACCAAAGGAATTAGGCTGATAAAATGTTAGAAGCGCTCTGGGCATACATGACTACATGGAGGAACACTACGGGATTCTTACCATATGAATTAGTGTATGTTAAAAATCCTTTATTTCCCATAGAGTTAGAAATAAAGACTCTGAGAACAACACTACAAGTGAATATAGATTTAGCTAGAACACAAAAGAAACGGTTAAATCAACTAAATGAAGTTGATGAGAAGAGTTTTGTTGCCATTCAATAAATAGATATCATCCAGCAACATAGGGTTAAGTGGCATGAAAAATTCATAAAAAAGGTGGTGTTTTAGAAAGGATATTGGGCTCTACTATATGATTGATGTTTCAGATTTCAAGGGGAAGCTCTGCTCTAGATGGCTAGGTCCTTATAAAGTTGATACAACCTTTGACAATGGGATTGTGAGTTTAGTCACCATCGATAACACTAGGATGCTAACAGGCATCGTCTCTGGTTATATCACAAACCAACTTCAAAGGATTCATTTGTCAACATTGTCTCAAAATCTGATCTTCAAATTATAGGAGCAATAGAACGCTCTCTTGTGCTACCAAATTTTTAATCCTCAACAAGTGTAAAAGATGAAAACCAACTTTGTTGGCGGCTGGTACACCAAAATAATAAGAAAACAGAGAAAAATTAAGAAAAATAAAAGATAAAATAAAATAATAATATATAAATAAAAATATTTGTGTGAAAACCTCTTCTAGGGGTGTAGGCAGATAATGGTAATAGTTGAAAACCACTATGTGGTGGTTGTTATACTTTTTTTTCCTTGTAACAACAACATATATTTCATACATGTTATCTTATGTTGTTACACGCTTAAACCTTTTTCTTTTTTTTTTTTTTTTTTTAAGTATTGTAAATAAGAGTTTTTTTGTAAAGAGTATCATTAACGATTACATTTGTTATTACACCTGTAACAGTTAACAAACTACAACAACAAATTAGGCACAATCATCTGCCTTAATAAATGATATCACCAAGAAGTTGCCACCAAAATAAATGACCTAATCAACATGTTGCTTCAGAATCAATCACGTCACCAATACTTTTCCGCCACATCACCGCCGGTGAGTCATTCGAAAGGTATATTGATTTTCTTTATTTAACGATTATGGAAATTAATATGATGTTCCATTTGACGGCCGAGGATGACCGCCATACTAAAACTCGGGGGGAGGGTGAATCATTTCACAATCTATAATTTAAATCAGACATTAAAGAGATATAACTTGTAATCATTGGCAAATCCTGCAATCATTATCATCTTTTTATTTCAAGCGTTCTATAGGTTTAAATCACATTTAAGACAAATTTCCATGATGTCGGATTAATAATGAGACCGTAACACATATTGTATGATCCCCTGATCCAACATCATTGCTTTTACTGCCCTGATATCTATCCCAACGAAGCACTACATCTTCGTTTCACAGAATTCTCAGAAGAGCAAGAAGAAAAAGCACAAAGGGTATTGTCTGAAGTCTAGATGGGATGAGTAGCAGTTAGGCATGAACCCAATTCCACAAAAGCATTGGAGAATTTCTCAGAGGCATGCCAAATTTTTAAAGAGGCAGGATGGTTCAAATTCTTTGAACAACTCAAAGGGTCGAAATAAATTGTTGCCCTTGAGTTTGCCAAGGATCTTGAACAGGAATTAGATCGAGGTTAGGGGGGTTGAATTTAGAGGTCACTGAAGAAGTAATTTACAGAGTATCAACATTGAAATCTAAAGGAAAAAAATGGTTTAACCAGAAAATCAACAATCCTTCCCTCAAGGCAGAATTTCTGCAAGGGGAGGAACAATTGGAGAAGAATGATAAGGGAATAGATCGATTGTTGCTTCCTCAGCCATGATGAGATGTTGCCTTATAAATTATCAATTACATTACTTGTGAAGGATGGGCGAAAATATTGTTTAATTATCATTTCTCGTTGTTAAACCATCTCCTACACAGGCAATTGGTTAATCTTCCATATTTCCTGTTGGAGAACCGGAAGCATATGTCTACTGCTGTGAAGGTTGCTTCGCATTCAGAAACTTGTGTCACCAATCAAGGTCTTATAAAATTAATCATAATGGATGCCCTGGAACGCGAAGGCCAGAGTTGGGAATATTTTATGAGCAGGAATATGAGGACTTCACACCGGAAGCAAGATGAAACCCCCGTTGACACTCCAAAGGAATCTAGGATGACTTAACAGAAAGGGAAATCCTCTAGGAGAAGAATCAAGAAAAGATCATTGGAAAAGCCAATAGGTGGCAGGATACCTAAAATCAGGGTCAGAGTCAGCACCCAGCTAGAGCCCTCGCCTCCATCTAGAAAGAGGTCAATCACGTATAAGGACACAAGGGAGGAAAAAGAAGAAGAACAAGCCCATCCTGAAGAGGCTAATTTATCAGGAAGGGACGAGACCCAAACCCTGTTGCGTAAAATTGAAGAATTAGAAAAATAAAATAAGGAATTAAGCAAAAACTAGAGGATAGTAAAGTAGAAACAAGGGTCTCAGGTCTAGATACTTTGGCAAAGGTTGTTGATAAGATGAGAACAAAAACTACACTAGGTTCTGTGTGTTCAACATGTGCTAAGATTTTAGCGACATCTGAGTATAAAGTTTGTGCTGCAGGTACCATCGCGATAGAAACCCAAATTGAACCCTAGGAAGCTGATACATAAGAACTTGTTGATGATGATACTATTACACAAGAACCACTAGTTGAAATAGAGCATCCCACGGTGATCGACTTGGAAGCCGAAACACAAGAACATGCTGACGATACTCCTATTGCACAAGAACCAAAAACTGAGGTAGAGGTCCCTCAGGAAGTTGAAGTAAGAGATGATTCACAAGAACCTGTTGATGAAGCTACTGTTGCATAAGAACTAGCAGTTGAAGCATAACAACTCGAATCTCGAGATGCTGTTACACCCCCTATTGATGTTGCATGTGAGAGAACATGAGATCCTGAAGCAGGATGGTGTTTAGAAAAACTTTTGTTGATATTAGAATTATAGAAATGGAAGTAGTTGACACTCTCTTTGCAAAAGGGATTGATCCGCTGGAAGAGCATCGAAAATTTGTAAATACTCTCAAAGAACAGTGGTGTAAGAGGAAGTTGACAGAAGAGTGGACAAGATGGGAAAGAAAGAAAACTAAGAAGGAAAAGTAGGAACAAGTGCAACAATTACAATAAGAAATTAAGAACTTAACAAATGATACAAATAATTTGTGTGGACTTGCCCTAAACCTGTTGGGGTGTAGAATGCCTTCCCCATCCTATCCAATCTTTCTTTGGGAAATATTTTATTTGTTTCAATTAAAAGTTGTCTATGAGAATAGACCTTATCTGGGTAATTACTTTTTTAGACGTTTTTTCGTGAATGTGATTTTGATGAGCAATGCTTACTTTGTGAGCTTTTTCTACATAATATGATTTATGAATACGCTAGTCTGCATATGATTGTATGCATTTTCTCCTACACGGGGGACTTGCATTTGCGCGCCTTCATCTCTTTCATGAGAAATCAAGTAGAATGACATCTGGCCGTGAAATCATCTGACACAAACGAAGAGAAGGAAGCCTTGTGATAAGAGAAGAACCATGCATGGCTACTGAATTGAGGCGTGAATTTAGGAAGTTTTTGGGTACCCTTGATATAAGGGAACAATCAACCATATAAAAGAGGAGGATTTTCAAGTTTTGCCTCAACTTCTTTACACAGCTGAAGATACGAGCATTGACTAGATACCTTAAATGTACCGAGGCTACTAGTACAAGTCTGTAGGAGCGTGACCCTTTTGGGTTTCCTAATTTTGTGGTTGTTGTTACACGGGTTCCAGAATATGCCCGAATTATGAATTCAATGGGAGCCTTCTGGATAGGGATTAGATTTAAGTATCCCCTGATATGGCTTTTGGTTGATGAATACCAACCCCATTACTAATTGTGTGATTACGAAAAGCAATCATGGTCGCATCAACTGATGGCTACTCAGGGCTACAAACTAATTGACGAAGATACTGTTGGTGCTTATAACTTGACAGATTTACAACATTAATACAACAATAGTACTGGACGATTCTGAATGAGGACATGTAGTTGCTTCAGTTGGGGGGAGATGTTGGGTGCAATTTTTAGGCATATATTAGGCACCTCTTTCCCCATTTTTGATCATTATCTCTCTATAAAACTATGAACTTTATGTCCCAGTTACCCTTTTCCCTAGTTATAAGAGAAATCCTCTCTCAACATATTATTTTGCTATCTTTCATTAAATATCGAATGAAGTGATGTCTTTTTGAGATGCCTAACCAAGGTAATTGTGGAAAATGTTTTTTGGTTATTTTTCTTTCACGTGTTGCCTACAACCAAGGACTAGGGATGAGAAACTGCTGCTATTACTTGTTGTTACACTTTGAGGATTTGTTGTTATAGGCCAAATTTTTGCTGTTACACCTCGAGTTGTTGTTATATCTCGAGTTGTTGTTACACTGCAGCTACCAAAGGCCGTGGTTGCTGTCTTCAAAGAAAATTGTCAAGAATCACGAATTATCTAGGGATGGTCAAAGGATCTCATCAGTTATGATTATGGAGATGGTGTAACTTGAATTGGTCTTTTATTGGAAAAATATTTGTAAGGCTTTCTACTTTTCTCTTAATATTGATCAACATGAGAATCATGAGATTCTCATGACTTATCTGTTCCCTAATTTCTGGGGCTTGTAAAATTTATAAAAATATTTGGTTCCATGAAAAGGGAACGAAAACACAGGAACAACATCGACATTTTGATCTTGTAATTTCTATTCATTTTTAATACATAACACTTCTGGTGATGTTCATACAGAATTCGTGTTGAGTTTTTAACTAGTTTCCATTTCATCCCTGCACCCTTATAGGGAGGAAGGACCCTCCTCTTAGCTTGGATTGTGGTAGTAATAGATTAGCAGCTTGGTTTATCTTTATTTTAAGTGTGAATTCATTAATGTTGCTATATGAATTGTAGTACTAATGCACTTATGTTCTTAGATTCATTATATGTTGTTACACAGGGTTGGTTATAACTATAATATTTAATAAGTTGAAAAAGTTTTACTAATGATGTGTGGCATGTCTGTTCTTTGAGAAAAACATGAAGAGTGATAAGTAAATTTCATTCTTGTAGAATGTCTTTTTAATTTTTTCATGAGTGCTTTAAGTTCTACAATTGTGTTCAATGACATTTTCTTTCATTTCTTTCCTTGGCTGTTATGTATCGGCATAGATACTGCATACACCTTTGAAACAAACAGACCTACCCTAGTTGATAATTAAGTGCTTGCGGTTCAGTCAAAGTAAATAGTGATTAAACCGACACAACATTCTTTACGAGACTCATGGGATAATTTTAATGAAATAGTCTCATCCTTGTTATTGAAGGAGATGAGATTGAAAAACATGGAAATTCATAACACAAGTTCCTTGTATATAAGAGGACACTCCCATAATAGAAATAAAGATAAGTCCTTTACTGGGAGATCTAAATCTTGAGGAAAATTTGCGAACGCATGTTGGAGATGTGGAAGGGTATCACAAGAAAGATTGCAGATCTAAAATTATTGAGAAAGGGAAGGAATCTAAAGATGTTCTTTTTGTAGAAGAAAAAACTTCCTCAGATGAAGGAGAGGATGCGTAATTGGCTTATTCAAGTACACATGTAGATCATGAGGCATTTTGATAAACTCAGGTGCATTTTTCATATGAATCCTCACAATGAGTGGTCCCGCGAGTATGAAACACATGATGGTGTTGATGTTTTTCTAGCAGATGACTTGAAAACCATAATCATAGGATGAGGAAAATTCAAGTTGAAGCTCATGGGTGGAAGGATTAGAAAACTCAATAGTGTTATTTACATCCTAGGATTGGACAAATATTTGAATTTTGTAAGCAAGATGAGTGATGCAAGTGTAAAAATAGTGTTTGAAAAGGATACCTACAGGATGGTTCAAGGAGCAATGATATTGCTAAGGGGAGTTTGTATTGAAAATCTATAGATGCTATTGGGAAGCATTGTAAGTGATGGTTTCAAAATTTCCATTTTTATTGAGAGTGGGTTAGAAGAAGGAAAATATCTTATAAACTCTAGATTAAAAGACTATGTTGTGGCATTAAAGACTGAGACATATTGGAGAGAAGGTTCTTCAAGTAATACATGGTGATGGCATGGTAGAAGGCATGTCTAATGGCTATTTGGGTTTTGATTTATGTGAACATTATTTATATGAGAATTAGATTCGGGTATGATTCTCGTTTGGTTCTATGAGAGAAGAGTGAATATTATAGTTGGTGCACAATGATGTGTTTGGACCTACATTGGTTCCATCACCAGAAAAATATGTGTCTTATGTCTCATTTATAGATGAGTTATTAAGGAATACATGGATCTATTTCATTGGGAATAAAGTTGAAGTGATTGACAAAATCAAAGAGTTTAAGGATCTTGGAAAATAAAACATAGAAATGTTATCGGGAATAGTGTCCACTCGAAGCTTCTAGTCCCACTAAGACTGGTAGCTATCTTAGAAACAAACAAGTTAAAACTACTTTCACTTTCCTTTATGAGAAGTAGATAAGAGGGGAACAAAGGACACCAACCTCAGTCTTGCACTTGGTTCCTTGCCTGGTTCCTCTCCTTTCTGATAGATCTTTGCCACTTCTTCCTCGTCTACCTAGCTTCAAAGAGCACCTGTGGAATCAAAGAAGTATAATAATATTGAAGAACAAAGATCTACAGTCATAAACAATATAGGACCAGATATGTATTGACCACAAAAATGCATATACTATCAAACATACAAGAATGTGGAGGAAAACTTGAATAGCTTTATTAATACCAAGAATAGCAAAGAGGATTACAACCAAATGTTCTGACCCAGCACCATCGTCCAGCATGAAAGCCCTTCTTCACCTCATGTAAAGCTTAGATCACCCAACACTATGATGTTACACCAGGAAACCAACAACACTTCGTTACAAGATACAAGATTCCAGCCTTTGGATCTCTGTGATGAGGGATCCATATATAGATGATTGTAAGGGGGTGAGTCAGCTTCTAGGATTTTGATTAGTTTCCTCTCTCTGATAGTTCTTGATTCCACTTGGACATTGATGATCTCTTACTCATCCCTAGGTGAATTCAGAGAGGCAAGTGTCAGAGGAGAAGCTTCTGGAAGATTCCATGATCCTCCACCTCGCAAACTGTCCTTGCCATTTGTCCATTCTTGTCCATCGTGTTAGTGCTTGAGATTTCACCTCAGGCTGAGAAAGGCAAACCTTCAAGGCTACATCAAACCATTTCACCTCGTAGCTAGCCCTATGAGGTATGAGAAGGCTCTCTCGGGTCAAACTCGATGGATTTTTTCAATGGGAAGAGTTGACCAATTAGAAACAATGATTTTAGGCTAGTAAACTGATAAGGAGGGTTGATTTGGGGGTTTTAATTAAATAACAGGGTTTTTCTGGGTTGCATGGGCAAAATCACAGCTTCAAACAGAGAAATATAATGAACAACACAGGTTGACGACTGAGGCAAGGTAGGCAAGGAATTTAGCATCAAATCTAGATTTTAAATGGGATGGCCAGACTGGTGAGGAGCTGACAAGAGCATAGAATTGAATCCTTGTCAAAAAGAAGAAAACATTGAATTGAACAAACTTATAGGCAGAGCATATAATACTATGAATTCTGCCTAAACACTTCATTTGATCAATTAGAAATGATCATGAGGTGACTGAAACATAACAGTTTACATATGAGACAAAGAGAAAACTTATGCTAAATTAACATACCACATGAATCTCAGAAATTAGAGCTGTGAAATTTTCATTAAAAATCCCTCTGTCAAAGTCTGTACAATGGAGCTCAGTTCTCCTCCAGCACTCAGAAAAATCTCCCCTCACTAACTCCTAAATGATTTTTTTTTTTTTTTAATATAATAAGTACAATACTGCTAAGGAGAAAAACAAATCGACCTCACAGCCCCAGTGCTGTCTCAACTGTAATTACAAAAATAGGAAAGTGGGTTTTCACCTATTCTAAAACAAAAACAACAGATCGACCCACAATCCGGGTGCTGTTTGAACTGACATTACAAAAATTAACAAAAAAGCGTTTCATCCATCCTACAAATAGAACAACGTTCCTCTAAATCTTCTACTGGCTGACATATGGAGCGCAGATCCCGTTGAATCATTAACTAAAGTCCTTAGTAGAAGATCGAATCCTATTTTGGCTCCGTCTGAATAGCGCTCATGAGCCAGCTGTTGCTACCCAAATCACTGCTGCTGGTATAGGATTGCTCATCAAAACCTTCAGTTAAACATCACAAAGGCAGCACTTATTGTTGACAAGTGTCTATGGTGTGACATCTTCTGGTCTGCCGAGTGTTATACGAATTGCATTTCAGGCACTTTTGTGCAACAACGCGAACACACTGGACAAAAGAACTGTAGGTGCTGTTGCAAATAGTTCATATGAATGGTGTGCCCACAAAGTAGTACATTAATATCCCTCCTGGACTCGAACAGGAACTCAAAACTAACGGGACAATTGTGGTGTATTGCTCCTTCTACACAAGGATGACACTCCTTCAACATAACCGAGTATCAACAACCATATTTAAAGCAATGGAAGAAATTATCCCTGCCCCCAATTCTACATATACCACATCCATCACAGTGATATTGCTGTTTTGAGATTGTGTCGAGGAACATCATGTCTCTGTTGGGGCTTAACATTGACAGAATTCTTTCCGAAAATCACTTAGCAACTAAACAAAACAGAAAAACGTATCTGCTTTTGCATTGACTGCATTAGTTTCATCTGGATCTGTTTTGAACACATAAAATAGCGGTGCTACGACTTCATTTATTGCACATATCTAATCCCCGGGTTCGGCTTTGCGGAAATTAATAAGATGCGCTTCAATGCTTCCTAATTTTCAATTGCAAATGTACAATCTCCAGAGAAAAATGCATATCTGGCTGTATACGTTTTACATCACGCTCAATCTATTCGATTGTCTCTGTATCAATAACAATGGCATAGAACGCAAAACTCGAACATCCAGTAGGGGAAAGTAAGAAATCTCCTGGACCTGCACTTAACCAATATCACAAAGATCCTTTCCTGCAATGTGAAACAGCTACAGGCTGCAAGAGAATGCTCCTTAAAGATAAGCGATCAAAAGGAGGAATAATCTTTGCCATGGATGCATATCTCAGAAACCAGTCCAGGTGTGGGTCCAATTCATAGAGATAACCATCAATTATCATAGCAGTGTCAAACACACCATGCCCTTGGTGAACCATGCGGTCATCAATAGGAGTTACCATCATTGTTATATCAGTGGGAATACCCCCAAATATGCTTGAATACAAACTGTAATACACATTTACTTGAGCGATTCTCAAAAGGAGTAATAGGACCAGGACTACTTAAGACTGTTGACCTCTATTTCCCATTAGAAAGCCTTCTATCTGTACTGGGAGTTTTAATAACAGATGATGGAGACAATATGTCTGGTGTATTTTGCAAATTAGAAACATCTGATTGTCGAACTGGAGTCTGCGGTAGCTTATCTTCATTACTTTCATGTTCATCATTCAAAAGCATGTCAATGTCATTACTGGAGTAGAAATGCAAATCTGTTTCTTGTTTAAGAAAGGCTTCTTTTTTCTCATTTTGAAGATGTTGCCAGAAACGATCCATATGAGAGCTCAGTACCTTGGACCCATCTAGTTGCATATTTAAGTAGTAAAGCTCCCAACTTGACACCAAGTCTGAAGGCTTTATCCCAAAGTTGATGCAAAATGTAGTGCATTTCTGTAATATGTCCTCCTCGTCCTCCAGTGCGAACCCATTCTGGGCAAACTCTGCTTTGATTTGTTGGTCCATAAGGGTGTGCCTGAAGAGTGAAACAGTATGCAAGACCCGGCAAATTTGTGAAAGAGAAATAAATCTCGGACAGACTCGAGAGCGGAGGTAATGGTTTGCTTTCCCGCCATCTCAGTCCCTGGTGCAACCTTGCTAGAGAACCTAATGTAGCAAAGCAGAAGACCCCTCTGCTAGCTCCTAGATCAACACCTTTCTCCTTGTTTTGTAACAGTCCAATCCTTGTGCATGAAGATAACGGAACGATCATATAGTTTGAGAAGTGAATCCCGTGCCTGCCTCCGTAATGATCGTCCAAAGGTTTGCGCAAGAAACCTCACAGTCAATATATATAACCCACCTTTATTTAATCTCAATGAACTGCTTTCTTATTGACCTTTTCTCGAGTGTCTATCTGAGCCGGAATGTTTATGATTCTTGTTGGTATCACCTTGGAAAAATCTGATTCTTTCCCAACACCTATTCGACGACCAACACCTACAATCATGCCGCGGTTTTCCAATGTCTTTATTGCAAGAAAGTCATATCCCAAAATGCAATTCAAGAAATGACCAATCATCATCTCCTTTCTTTGCATTGAGGCTATGTGCTGTATGTGGTTCTGCTACTCATTTCCTGAAAGGCTGGAAGATTCATAGTATGCACTTAGTGCTATAGACATAACCATTTGGTAAAACCAAAGGTGGATTATCTTCATCCATTAGTTCTTTTGAAATGTAGCACACAATATTAGAATGGATATGCTTTGAGAAAGGTAAATCTGAAGCCAAATTCCTGAAGCTTTCCTGTGACAGTGGGTCTTTCTTTTGTACAATTTTCCTCGTAGCAAAATTGAGTCTTAAGAGCAGATAACCCAGCTTGTAGGTAAATATTCAACAGTGGTTCAACAGTCATTCCATATAGTTTGCAGAACTCCTCCTTGAATTGCTGGACCAAATTATCCCATTGCTTTGCGTCAAATAATACCTTGTATGTTGCACAATCAGTATTGCTTCTGAAAGCAAGAGTAGCCATCGCATGCTGAAGTTCTTTCATATTGGTGGAACCCCATGGTGCAAGATGCTTCCGAGCATATGCAGTTGCATCCATGCTATGTTCAACTCAAACAAGCTCAATAAACTCTTGCAGCCTGAGCTGGAACTCTAACTTGCTCTTAACCACTGATTGATTAAAATAAACAAACTCAATAATCTGATTGCCACCTCTGACTCAAGTATACAACTGGATAAAAGGGCGCTGTACAATGGTGGAATTATGAATATTAGTGCCCCTCTCAACCTCATAGTCAAGAAGTCTACAGCATAGGTTAAGCAACAAGGCCACAGGCATATGCTTGTCAAGAGATTAAAGTATGTCTTTCAGTCCAGCGATTCCTTGACTAAGTAACCAGATCTGAGATTGCTGATGATGTTTTTCTTGTGCTTTTGCAGAGCTAGGAGTTTGAAGTCGCTGCTAGTTGAAGAGCTGAAGATAAATTACATAATCTAGAACAACATATTAATGATTTCTTCTTCAAAACAGGGTTTTGAAGAAGAATCAATCTCTGACATGAGACGAAGTCTAACACATCGCACACTACAGAAGGGCTTTCTAGTATGCATCACACCTTTTACAATAAGCAAGTGAGATGCATCGCACCCTCTGCGCTGGGCATTCAGTATGGTCCAGTTTTGACCAGTTTCTGAGCAGTTTTCTATGGAGAACTTCTGGGAGATGATGTAATCAGCTGACCTTGTTTCTTTAGGGAGTGAAGCAACACTTTTAGGGATTTAGGAGCCCTTGGTTTATGGACATTTATGATTGGGGTTGTGGTGCCCAAAAATGTCTATAACAGTTGCCCCCTAAAGCATGAGGTTGTTAATCTTTTCATGTCGGGTGAAATGCTTTATCATGAGGATCTGAGGTTTTTTCGAGCTAGAAGGCGACCTGTAATAAGATACAATACAATACATTATCTTCATAATATTTTCCATGATCTAGCTGAGACGGGAAATCCCATGCTCAACTTTATAAATTAATTGTCATGTACATAGGACAGACAACCGTCTGTGTAGCAGACTGATGATTCGGACAGAGTCATCATCCTTTGATTTGGATGATCATCTGTTCAGCAATGATGTACATTTGATGTCGTTATATTCCTGAATATATCACGACCCGGATGGATGAAGCTAGATCCGGGGTCTTCAAACTCGTTCAATCTTCACTTGGAGTACAAGTCGATCCATGTGAAAAATGCTCTGGAGTCGAACATGGAAAGACATCGCTTGATTACCAGCCAATGATGTAAGCTGTTAACAGGTGCGAGAGGAATCACCACTAA
>APFE030723666.1:38182-61020 GCA_000404065.3 Pinus taeda
GCTGGTTTTCCCTATTTGTGATTCTAGGATATAATCTCTATGTTAGTGTATATGTTTACCATTACATCTTTTTATTATTATTTGAATCTGTTTACAACAATTAATTTTACATGATTAAAACCTACATCAATACATGACTAATTTTGTTATTATGTACAAAAGCATCATCCATATTATTTTTGAAAGCCTTTATGAGAATTTGGCTATACTACTTTCCATTCATTCTAGTCAAGAGAGGAGCTCTTTCCAAACTTTCTTAATGAAAGAAAAATCTAACAAATATTCTGAGTTGATTCTTCTTCTTTATTCTAGAAATAAAAAAATTGGGACCATTCTGAGGATTTTTTTTTTGGCCATTCCATGTTAAATTTTTATTGGACATTACATTAAAAGATGATTTTGGACTTTAATGGGGATTGGAGCTTCCAATGTGGTTTCCAATCACAAATGGAGCCATTTTAATCAACGAGAATATTGGAACCCCACCCCAATTTAGTAGTGAACACCCATCTTGATATGTAAACTACCATGGATATTCCACTAGACAATTCATTACAATAGATCTCCTAAAATATATTAGAAAATTTGAAATCTACACTATAAGGATTTATTTCTCTTTAGATTTATAAATATGTTAATTACTATTTATTGTGTATGCATGCAAATTATAATTATGTAGAAAATAGAGAACAACAAAATAAAAATCACAAGTCACAATCAACACAAGATATATCCTAAGAAACTCTTTCAAAAGAAATCCTAGCTAGAAGGTGAGGCTACTTTGTTCTCCTTATTTAAACATATAATAGATGTAGGCATAAAGAAGTGAGACTTATGGCCCATGGGCTATTATAATGCACAAACCCTTTCTATTTCCTCTCTCCTTATCCACTCTTTTCTACACTGCTCATATATGGAACAAAATGCACTCGAAATGAATGGAAACCCTTTTCCTCCTAGTGGCATGACTATAAGACAACCTGGTATACTACTAATGGTTAACTTTGACTCCTTCAATTCTTCAATAGAGTTACAAAATGGAATATTCTATAGTACTGTTCATCATGGTCACATGTCAAGCCCCTTTTCCATGAATAATGGGGGTTGATGTGGCATCCTCCCGAATCATGGTGGTCAAAATACTAAAGTTAACTTTCGGGTGGCATAACTTTTGCACACTGACTTTGATTGAGGTGATTCTTGTACCACTACAAATATATATATATGTTTAGAATATTTCTAAAAGGTGTGAATTTTAAGTGGCAAAGTTTTACCCCAAAAAATTCATTTTAATTCTGCTTTTTTTTGAAAGGATTCAGAACCCAATTCACCAAACCCAAACCCGCCAATAAAAAATGTTATTTCAAGTTGATTCATCCACCTTTTACACATTGAAAGCTTCAATATGGATGAAAAATAATATAATGATCCAATCAAAATCACATATTCCCATTTTGGAAGGTTTTTTGTCCCTAAAATATTCTATTGAATGAGGCGAGGAAATTTTTTCTCCACCTTCTCTTAGGTGTACCATTTAGCTTTTCCTAGAAGCTGTCATTTTAATCCAATCTACCAAAGTCATGTTTCCCCTATCTTTTAGTTTGGATCTCTTGTGAAAAATGGTATCCTTTATGAACTCTACCTGAGCATCTGGTGCCAAATCCTCTTTAGAAGGTAGGACTTGTTCCTCTTCCTGATCGAACATGGAAGGCTCATAGAGTTTCAAATTCTCTATATTCACCAGTTTCAAATTCTCTATATTCACCACTAAGTAAATGTGCATGTATGGGGGTAGACTAAGTCTATAGACATTATCTCCCACCTTTTCTAGTATCTCAAAGAGACCATATCGTGGAGCCTTGATTTCTTACCACGAATTTAGAGCCACTCATTATTCAATTGTAACCAAACTCTATCTCCCATCTCGAAGGACTTCTCTTTTTTGTCTTGGCCTTACACTTTTCCTACAAATTCTACAGTCTCTTATGTACATATATATGATTTTTATTGATATTATAAATAATTTTTTCATCCCTTAATCCATCCCTTATAAGATCCTATCTCACTCCTCGTTGTTTCTCATATGCAATATCAAAGGTGAAGGTGGAAAACATCCAAAACAAGTTTCAAATGCGGACTTGCCAATAAAACTATGGAATACTATGTTATAAGAGTGTTGTATATATACCATATTTTCATCCCAAGTCTTTTTATGCTTCTGATTGTATCACCTTAAAAGTTTCACCAAATTTCTATTGGTTACTTTTCTTTTCCCATCTATTTGTGGATGGAATGTTATAGGCCTCTTTAACCATGTGTTCATCTTCTCCCAAAATGTAGTCCATATCTGAAATGATGCTTCTTAGTATCCCAATGTGAACCCAAACCTATCCAAAGAAAAAAATTGTTGCTTCTCATCCACTAATGGTCATTTTTAGGGCATTAGAACACACATCTTGTTAAACCTATCAACTACCACAAATAGGAAGTCATGTCCCTTCCTTGGTAAACCTCCCACAAATTCCATGGACATTCTTTCCCAAGGATGAGTTATTACATGAAAGGAAAGGGATGATATAGACATATTTCCTATTACTACACTTGTTGGCACAACAAAGCATGCATCCTCTTATGAATATAGCTACATGTTCTTACATCTTAGGCTAGTATACATACTTCTGCAAGTTAACCACTACCTTCCCTACACTAAAGTTCCCTATAACCTTGGAGGTATGATCCTCTCTAATTAGTTGTAGTCACTCACCTTTAGGAACACATAACTTATCTAACATGTAAAGTGACCCTTCTTGGATATGGTAGTCAATTTTGTTATCACCATCGTGCAGATGACACTAGCTCTCTAACTACTAAAACACCTCCTTGAAGTCTTCATCCTATGAATACCTCTCTTTATGCATCATGGGTGAATGGATCTATGTGTATAAGAGTTCCCATAGTTGTGTTCGTTAATGTCAGTAGCCTTGAAAGAATGTTAGCTAACTTGTTTGTGGTCCCTTCTTATACTTAATAACTAAATAAAACTCTATAGAACCCCCATCCACTTGTAATGCATGACTTGTTGTAGGTTAATCTATGACTTATAGGTGTTTTAGTGGCTAGTAATACACGTGGATAACTATTTCCTTTCCCATCATATAGTGTTTCCACTTCTTCATAGCTTGCACCCAAGCATAGAGCTCCTTGTCGTTGGTAGGGTACTTGAGAAATTTCCCATGAAACACTTCAGAATGGTAGCATAAAAGTATTTATCCTTGCATCAAGGTCAATCCCATAACATACCCACTTGCATTTATCTCTACTTCAAAGGGTTGTTTCAAGATTGGTAATGCCGAAACTGGTGCTTGATTGCTATTCTTCTTTAACTCCTCAATGGTCCTCTGCAGGCCCTTTCCATAACATAAACTCTTTCCACTTGATGTTACATCGTGGATTGTTGTTGTTACTATTGAAAATGAGGCTATGAATTTCTCAGGTACTATGCTACCCCAATGAAATTCCTAACCTCAGAAACATCAGTAGACATTAACCACTTCATGATGGCCTCCATCTTGACAAGATCTATCTTTAGCTCTCCTTCACCTATCACATACCCTAGATACACCAAATACTATTGTGCAAACTCATGCTTCCTGATATTTTCTAGTAGTTGGTGCTTCTTTAATGTTTGTAGCACTTGCATCAAATGTGATATGTGCTCCTACCAGAAAACATTATATACCAGTATGTCATCCAAATAGACAATAACAAATGAATCTATAAAAGGGTGCAATATATCATTCATTACCATCATAAATGACATTAGTGCATTGCATAGGTCAAACGACATGAATAACCACTTATACAAACCTTTTCTGGTTTTGATGGGAGTCTTTTAAGTATCTTCTTCTTTAACTCGAACTTGGTGATATCCAAACTTTAATTCCATCTTGGTGAAGTATTTTTCTTGCTACAATTGATCCAATGGATCATTTATAATGGGTAGGGGGTATGCATTTTTTAGTATAATTTCTTTTATTTCACCACATTCAATACACATCCACCAAGTCCCATCCTTCATTGACACAACGATGATGGTTTACCCACATGGTGAGGTACTTCGTTAAATGACACCTTGTTCCAACAATTGTTGCAATTTATTCTTCACCTCAATTGCTTCTCTAATGGACTTCCTATATAGCCCAATGTTTGGCAACTGAGAGTTAAAAAATTATTGAATCTCATGCTCCAGTTCCCTCTTAGATGGTAGCCCTTGAGGGCCCCTGAACAAAACCCTGTATGCATATAAAAAAATCTTCTAGTTGCTATTTATATTTATTTGTACATCATTACAAGGATTAATTTACTCTCACTAACTCTTATATAGATTTATTTTATCTTAAAAGTAGTAAAACATACTTCTTTCTAGAACTGATTAGTTTCCTAGCTTGGTTGGCACTTACTAGTGAAATTTTGGACGTGTCCTTGTGTGCGTTGATGGCGAAATATTTTCCATCCATGATGAGGTGGTATTGGTTGCATCTTCTCATTAATATCACATGAATATTTAATCCTGCATTTACATATAGGAACTTCCAAACACCACTACACAAGCATCAAGGGGAACTACTTCTATTTCTACTTATTTAATAAAATCAACTCTAGTAACAAATTTGACTTTACACTTTTTGATTACCTTTATTTCTCCATTCTTATTTTCCCATCCTAATAAATATGGGCTATCCCAATCTTTGTATCAACTCTACTGTAGTGATATTTTTTTGCAATATGGAATTGGACAAACAATTAATCATTATCTTATTGACTTGTATCTTTATGTGGAAGAGTCTAGTATTTTTGTTCTATTCCTATTGTTGAAGGTTACTTAGATTCACCATCTTCTACATTGATGTACAAATGATATTCTCATCTGAGTTGCTTTCAACCTGGTTGCTCAAATCAATGGCCATGATAATATTCTTCTTTGCATATTTCTTTTTGTTCTTTAGGTTAAGCTTTGGAGGCAACTTCCAACACTTCTCCTCTATATGTCTATCAATGTTACATTGGTTGCTGGGATATTTGAACTTGTGTGTTGTGGATGTTGTCTTTATATCTTTTCCCCCTTTCCACTTCTTCTCCTCCTCCTTAGAAGAATATTGGTGCTTCTTCTACTTCAACCCACTTTATTTCCATTTCTTGTAGCCTATATTCTCCAAATACTATGCCTATACACAAGCTTCATCCATTGATATGGGATTGAGCATCATCCCTTGATTTTGCAGATGGTTGTGTAGAACCCCTAATTATTTGGGGAGTATGTTTGTGTTCTTTGGGGAGATACCCAACATTATGTCCATCTTCCTAAATTTTATGGTGTACTCTATATACTCAACCCTTAGTTCTACCTAAAGGAATGGAAAAAGATCCATTGGTCCTTTACATACCCAAGAGAGTAAAAATGTGAATTTATGAGGGTATTGAAATCCTCCCACTTAATCACTGGAGGATATCTTTCCAACCTCAAGGTATATGTGTGGATTTCCCAAAAGGATAGGGAATGGCCCTCTGATTTCAACAAGGTAATTGAAATATTTTGCTCTTTCTCTATAAAATGAACACTAAAATAGACTTCTAATTGTTACAATCAATGATTTATATTTAGTGTCAATATCACCCTGTTATGACTTGATTTCAACCTTCACTTCCATTTTGAATAGGGACTTTGTTCATAACACTCAAACTCAATTTCCCTTTTTAGGTTCTTTCTTAGATTCCCTCTCTAGTTCTTTCCAATCTACTGATTTCCCCTCTGATCAAACCTACATGTTAGAACCTCCATATTCTTTGAATATATCGACTTTATTGTTTGTTTTCACCATGGGGAGGCTCACATTACAATTTATATCTATGACTTGTGGTTCAAGTTGCACAAACCTCTCCTCCATAGGATCATGATGGTTATTCATAGTTGTGTTGACCATAGCTAGGGTTTTGTGACTTTCAACTTAACTGATCTATATCCCTCGTAAATCCCCATAATATACCCAAATAAATATGCTCCAATACAAATATTATTTGTAAAATACAATGGATATTCCATTGGACAATTCATCACAACAAATCTACTAAAATATATCAACAAATTGGAAATTTATACTACGAGGGTTTATTTCTCTTTAGATTTATGGATATGTTAATTATTGTTTATTAAATATGCATGTAAGTTATAATTATGCACAAAATAGAGAAAAATGAAATAAAAATAAAAAAACTAGAAATCAATGTAAGATGTAATTTGGGAAACCATTTCAGGAGAAAACCCAGTTGGGAGGTGAGGTTGCTTAACTCCCTTTCCTTGAACCAAAAATGGATGCAAGTACAAAGAAGTGAGTCCTATGGCCCGTGGATCACTATAGTGCACAAACCATCTCTATTTTCTTTCTCTCTATCCACTCTTGGCCACTCTCCTAATTTATGGAACAAAATGCACTCAAAATGAATGGAACCCATTTTCCCCCTAGTGGCCAGATTATAACACAACCTAATAGCCTACTAGTGGTTAATTTTGACTCCTCCAAATCTTATCTAGAGTTATTGTATGAACTATTCTAGAGTCTTCTTCAACATTATCATGTGTCTAGTCAATTTTCAATTAATAATGGGGGTTGACATGACATCCTCTTGAATCATGGTAGTCAAAACATGAAGGTCAACTTCCAAGTAGCATAACTTATTCACAAAATTTGATTTCTTGAATTTTTGTAGCTACGGTCGGTCTTCATAATGTATCACTTGTACTTGTAACAATTACAAAAGAAAATTATATGAAGCGTGTTCTTCATGCTTGCAAGATTTTTTTTTTTTTTTTTTTTTTTTTAGAGTCAAAAGATAAATATTATAAGGCTCATTAAGAGCGGGAAAATGAAAATTTGTAATTTTCATTTAACCTCCAAAAAGACCAAGTCGTATTGCCCATGGGACACACCTTTTGACATGGACAAAACACTATAAATAGAGCTAATCTTCTCTTTGTCAAAGACAAACTTTGGATGATCTGATCTGAGGGATATATAAAGGGTCTAAGGTACATATTTTATGGAGTATATATTAAGGATGAGGCATATATTCTATGGCACATATGCAAAGTCTGAGGCACACCTTCTATGGAATAAATGTGAGGTATGAGGCACTATATTTCTGAGGAATGATGTCAATATTTTGTGGTTTTGAGGCATGAAAATTCTATGATGTGAGCCAAACTTTGAGGTTCAGACAAAGGTCAAACTTCAGTTCCCTTGACGCTTTGTTTCTATGATTAAGTGTGCATTTTTGAGGCAGAGTGGTTAGACAATTTGGATCTCTTGGAGACCTTGTTGTAAAGGTACTTGTAGACATATTTGAGAAGGGATGACTTGGTATTTTGTGGTTGGTCATCTTGTTGGTTAATTGACTTTGATGTATCTCTTGTTTCATTAATTTTCTAAGGAAAACGTTGGTTGGGTTTTTCCCCATAGTGGGTTTTCCCAAGGTAAAACTGTGTGGCCGTCTCTTTATGATATTACTGTCATATATAAAATATGGTTGATGGATTATATGTAATATTGAATGCTTAAATTAATGAATAAGATTTTTAAAAGATAATAATCATCAAGTATAATTATTAGCTAAGAATACCATGTAAAAATCAACATTGTATCAGAACAATGGGTAAAGTGAAGACCCACTTTGAAGGAAAAAGGAGCCTTAATCAAAGCCTCTTTCAAAACTTCCCATAGAATTCAAACAATCTCAAGAAATTTCAGATTCCCTAAGTTTCTAAGAAAAATTGAAGCTCTCATCACGTATTGAAAGCAATTCTAAAAGTTCCAAACCTAGATCAATCTCTAGTATATAATCTTGTAGGCCAAGCTACCTCATTTCACTTGGCATATGGGCGAATCCATCAATCAAAATCTTACAGAGGTCAAAACACCTTTAGTCAACCTCTATTTAAGGGTCCAAGAATATTTAGACAAAAGAACACCAAACGACCTCTCTGAAAATCCATAGAACAATTTCAACATCGAAGGTATTGATAGTATTGAGAAATGACTTGAGAAGGACGGTCTAATCCTCAGAAAATAAGAACACAATATAGAACTCTAATTCAAATATGAATATTTTTAGTAGCCCTTGTTTAGGGCTATCCACAAGGTATCCCAAGGTAGTTAAATAATCAAGAAGTATAGAGAAAGCTCTGGGCTAGGCCTTAAGACCATCAAGTTTGGTGAAGCTATAAATATAAGGTATGCATTTCGTTTGAGTTTACAAAATTTCCTGGGATCAAATAATTTCCTTGTCAACTCTCTCAGGCATGTCAATATAGGTCTATAATAAGGTTCGCATTAAAACACTTTCTTGAATCTAGTGATCTCCAAATTAATAGTGGTAAGTCTCAATTCCTTAAAGTCTGAAAAAATCTTAGGTCTGTAAGGATTGTTATGAAGTCAAATGATGCAACTCGCATATGATCTTCAGTACATCAAAGGAAAGTTATGTTGGTACAAATGTATCATAATTTAGAATATTCCTGAGTTTGAAGTTGATGTATGTCAAGTCATGGTGATATACTGTCTCTTGCAGATTAAATGCATAGGAGCTCTGAATGCTGTAAGAATTGACCAAATACATGTTTATACATTGATCTTGTAAGAACTCACTTTTGTAAGAATATGTTATGCAATATGGATGCTAAGATCGAAAAGATACATGGTAAGGTCTAGAATGACTTGTATGAAAGGTTGAATATACATCTATTAAAATTCAAAGAAATTAGTGTATCAGTAAGTACTTCTAAAGGTCATACATGAAGGAGTTTGAAATGTATTAAAGTTTTTATGATGTTTGTTTCACATTGGAAGAGGCACTAAACTTTTGATCTTATAGAATAAGGTTCTAATTTGATAACTTAAGTGTGAAGAGCCTCTAAAATGTGAGATGCATTGTACAATATGAGTTGTAAAGTTTTGAAAAATGCAAAGTCTAGATTGAAAGGCATCAACATTTTTTTCCATGGTCCTTGTTGCACATCAAGGAAAGAGGATTCCGTTGTAGAAAGACTGTCTACAATAAGAGACTGAGCTCCTCTTTAGAATTAAAGTCTAAAGCCATCTTAAGGGAGATGCATGTACTTATATCTCTTAGGTTGAAAGAGTTCAATATTTGAATTGGAAATTTGTAGAACTAATGGGACAATGAGCGTTAGAGTATTAAAGGTGACGTTCAACTTTTTATGATGCAACTTACTCCTTGTACATTGATGAAACTAAACTACTTGGCTTGGAATGATCATTGATTGATCAAATGACAAGTATGACAAACTAAATCTAGGGTATCTGAACAATTATTTATCTAGGGTTTGTAAAGCTGAGTATGTAAGAGGGTTTGAAGAAGAAAACCCTAGTATTGGAAGTTTCCACTGAAATAAAAACCATAGAATTTGCAAAGGATGACATAATGTATATGATGAAAGTGTAAGATTAACATAATAGGAATAAAATATCAAGAGGGAGCTGATATCCTCTAAAAGTAAGCATCTTATATCTCTCTTATTTGATTATTACTACTGTTGTTGCTTTACTAGTAATTAGTCTCTTGTTCTTGAATTCTTTCCTTGATGTGATTGCTTTTACTTATCCTCATGGTGAGGATTCCAGGTACACAATGAAGGTTATCAAGGCCTTGGAAACATATGGAAGGACAAATCAAAGCTATGACAAAGAGACTCTTTATGTTGAGAGATATTATAATGGACGAGATTTATACTTAGAGGGAGAAGAATTCCTTATGATTGGATAGCATGAATTCAAAGAAAAATATTACCTCAGTAAGAGGAAATAAGGATATGAAGGGACATCTTGTCAAGTACGCTTCTATAAATCTCGTATTTCTTGATGAAATAAGCGAAATGCCTTAATATGGTGAGGTACATGAAGAAATCCGACACTTTTAAGAAAAAAGAAAGCGCTGTACAGGCTCCTCATAGTTGATACACTTGGATTGGTGGATCAAGGTCAATCCTACATGATTTGTTGATGGAAGCAGAAAAACTCATATGTCGGAGGTAGTTGCATTGATCGAAATATATTCTCTGGAGGGAGAAGTCAAGGTCTCTCTAGGAACCCTTACTTAGCTTTAGAGGGAGATGGACCTTTGAATTTAGGATGAAATATCTTGAAAAAATAGCTAATAACATCATTTACAAAGGGATAAAATCATGTTTTCTATGACAAGATATGTTTATGGAGGAATAGTACCCAGATAGGATAATGGATGAAGAAAAGGAAACATATCACTATATGGTTAAGCCAAGGAATATAGCTCAACACGTGTTGAAGTACTATCATGGTACAATTGTTCATGGCATAGAAAATTATGGTTTGAGCGATGTCTCATATAGAAAAAGTTCAATTGTAGGGAAAGAAGTGTTGAAAATAGAGAAATTTTATATATGAATTTTGACTAGGCTCTGAATCTCATGGATGAGAAAGAAGTGGACATTTGTTACACTCAAAGGTTGAGTGTGTTGTAACCTGGAAGGAAAGATATGAAGCAATATTACTTCAACTTTGATTGATCAGGTGTAGGTGACAATAGGATGTCAGGTCAAGGAACCTTGAGATATGGTACCACTATATTCGTGACATGGTACAGAGCAAGAGAGCAGTAAGGTTAAATTACATTTCCACCAATGGGTAGACAACTAATGCTATGACGAAGTTGTTTCCCAAAGAGAAGTTCATGTACTTCAGAGACAAGCTGGGGCTTGTAGAGATTACCCCTCATTGAGAGGGAATGTTGATTTGATACCATCATGGATGGACATTCTCCCGATGGGGAGAATGGTCAGGGGGCCCAAAGTTCTCACCAAGTAGGGTTGAGCGAGTTCCTATCATTGAGGAGTCCTGATTACTCACCATGAAGGGTTGACTAAGGCCTACAAATCCAATCACACACTATGAAAGGGTGTAGTGAGTTCTTTCAACACATAGACCTGATCACACAACATGGAAGGGTGTAATGAGGTCCATGGAACCGATCATACACCAGGAAAGGGTGTAGTGAGGTCCTTTAGAATCTGGACCAAATCACACACCAGGGAAGGGTGTAGTGAGGTCCTGGACCTGATCACACACCAGGGAACGGTGTAGTGAGGTCCTTCAACATATAGACTTGATCACCAATAAGGAAGGGTTGAGTGAGGTCTTGGCTGAAAGTTGTCACTAGGGAGGGTGAGTGTGTGCTTGCTAGCTGATATCTCAACATTTTGGCCAAGTGAGAGGCCTTGTGATTTGAGGAACAACCACTCTAAGTGAGTCCCGGATTTAAGGATCAATCATTCTAGAAGAGTGAGTCCTAGGACCGATCACTTTGGAAGAGTGAGTCCTGATAAGATGATGATAATTCCATGGACTTGGTACCACCCCAGATATGGCCACTAGCATATGTTGATGGTAGATAATGATACTAATGATAAGACGATGTTGATGTAGGTCAAGGGTGTTGAACTAGATGGTGAACGAATTATAAACTTCTTTAGAGAGATCATGTATACAAAAAACATCTGGATAGCCATTATGAATACCTCCCTAAATAAGCTTGAGTGTTGAATTTTTGTAGCTTGGTCTTCAAAATGTATCACTTGTACTTGTAATAATTACAATAGAAAATTATATGAGGCATGCTCTTCATTCTTGCAAGAAAAATAGTTATTTTTTATTCAAAAGAAAAATATTATAAGGCTCATTAAGAGAGGGAAAATGAAAATTTTGAATTTGCATTTTACCTCCACAAAGATCAAGTCGACCCTCCAAGTGATAGGTTGGCTTGTCCATGGGACACACCTTTTCACATGGATGAAACACTATAGATAGAGCCAATTTTCCCTCCAGCAAAGACATACTTCATAGGATTTGATCTAAGGCATATACGAAGGGTCTAAGGCACATCTTCTATGGAATATATACAAATATTGTGGGAATATCTTCTATGGCACATATGCAAAGTCTAAAGCACACATTCTATGGAATAATGTGAGGTATGGGGAAATATTTTTATGAGAAATGATGTGAATCTCTTCTAGTTATGAGGCATGAAAATTACATGATGTGATCTGAACTATAAGGCTGAGACAAAGGTCGAAATTCGGCTCCCTTGAGGTCTTGATTCTATGTTATATTTCTATGATTGAGTGCACATTTATGAGGTAGAGTTACTGGGCATTTTGGCTCTCTCAAAGACCTTATTTTTGAGGTACTTATAGAAAAAATGTAGAAGGGTTGACTTGGAATTTGGTGGTTGGTCATCTTGCTAGTTAGTTTACTTTGATGTATCTCTTGTTGCGACATTGATTCTCCAAGGAAAAGGTTAGTTGGGTTTTCAAGATAAAACTTTGTGCTTTGTGTGGATGTCTCTTTATGATTATAATATCTTATTTGATATATGGTTGATGTCTTCTGTGTAATTATTAAATGATGAAATTAATCAATAAGTTTGTGAAAAGATCATAATCATCAAAGATAATTATCAATCAAGAAGACCACGCAAAAATCAACATGATTGAGTTGATTCTTGCATTGTTTCAAAGGTACATGTGTGTATAATAACACTTAAATTTTTTCACTTAAGTGAAAAATTTTGACGCCAAAAAAATGATGTTTGATGCCTCAAACTACTTCTAAAAGGTTTCAGACCCCAATTCACCAAACTAGGACACACTGGTAATGATGGTCTCATGAGCTAATTCCTTCATTTTTTCCACTTTGAAAGCTTTAAGATGGATGAAAAATAACATAATGATCCAATCTAGATCACCCCTACAAGATTTTTAGACAAAATTACAAAATCGTCTTCATCAACATGTCTAATACAGTTTCCTTGTAATCCTTGAATGAAATCATTCCATTATACAATAAGAGGACGTTGTAACTCAAGAAAGGCACTATATTTCTAATCCCATTGCCAAAGGTTAAAGCCAATGCTTGATATACTAGGGAAGAGATTATTTGAAGCATAATATATTCAATTAGGTTCTACTAAAGTCATCACATTCAACTAAAGTGTCAACTCTTAATCTAACTCTTTTACAATTTCCAATATTCTAGCATAGTCATTCCCCAACTAGGGGAAAAGTGATACAAATTGATTTCCAATTGTGGATACATTAGATAAGGGTTTTGTAGATTTTTTAATCCAATATTATAACGAGAGGATGTTTTTATACCCCATCCTCCTAATAAATTTAGTATTTCCAACATTTTCCATTTAATTAAGGGGATATAATTATCTTCTCGGTTTCCTTTCCATAAGAATCTGAAACACAGATTCCTAATTTTTCAAGGATACTCATCGGAATGTAAAAAAGGTAATATTAATATATTGGACTAGCTTCAAATAATTATTTTACAAGTGTTAACCTTCTCCTTAAGGAAAAGCAATGAGCCTACTAATTACAGATCGTTTTTTCAAATAACTAAAGGCAATCATGATAACCACATGAATTAGGTTTTAAAACGAACCTAAGGTACTTCATGGCCATATTAAAATCCATAATTTGAAATAGTAGAAGGCCCTTTATTTCCCAAGCTTGTGAATATAATTAAAGGGTTTTTGGAGACTAACCTCCTTATGTGTAACAACACTATAAATATCAAGAGGCCCTTCAACACTTTCTTTGCTTTTGATTCCAAACAAAAAAAATAACATCATCTTCAAACTAATGGATATATGGATGTAAGTGTTTTGTAGGTCACAAACATACACAAGATTCACAATGGATAAATTCCTTATGCAATAATCAATTTAAATGAAAACAAACATTTTAATTTATCAATAAAATTTTGTGAACATTTTACATTTCCTTTAAATTTGTAGTTCCATGTCCCAAATTGATATTACATCACCATTCCTTACATTGGTTGCATCAAGGTTGCCTTGTTTTGATTTCAATACTATGTAGATGACATATTCTATGTAATTTATTAAGATATTATTATAACACCATTCCTTACATTGGTTGCATCAAGGTTGCCTTGTTTTGATTTCAATACCATGTAGATGACATATTCTATGTAATTTATTAAGATATTATTATAACAATATGTGTGTGGGAAAGAGATTTCCCTTTCAAAGTTCGTCTTCCTTCATCATTAAAGCGGATTAACACGTCTCACAAGCTAAATTGGTTTAAATGCACATTAATAAAATAGATTATCTTTTTATCAATTTTAATTTATAAATTGAGTTCTATACTATTTTTTTTTTTCAATAACGAAAATGTGTATTTTTTGCAAGGGTGTATAAATATATGCCATCCCAAAGTGAACGACCTCAACCTCGACCACTACTAATGAATAAATGAAAATAACCATTTATGCACAATAGAAGTAAGAAAATAGTATATACAATACATCCATAAATTATTATGATGGTAGTGGATGTCTAATTGTGATTATACTAAATGATCACCTCACATGATTTTTCTTTGGTTGGTTGGTTGACGGGGATGTTTTATTTTTATTGTTTGAATATATAGTCATGTAAAATACATATGTTATTGAGTAGTTTAATAGACTAGTTCAAATGGTTAAGTTTTTTGAGATTCATATAAAAGGTCTCGTAGTGAATATATGAGGGTTGAGATGGTAGGAAATATTGGATAAAACATAAAAATGTTTTTATGTTTTGTTCAATATTTCCCCAACTACTCTTAAAACATAAAAATATTTTTATAATAGAATTAATATTTCCACAATTATTGATATTCATAGAATATTTTTGAATGGAACTGTGTATAGGATTATTACCCCATCTAAAGTTTTGGGTGGACACTCCACCCATAATTAGGGACTAGTGAATATTGAATGATAACACGCGAGTGCCGGTGAGCCTTAGATAGATAAGAAATTAATTAGGCATTAGGGGAAAAGTAATAAAAAATTGTAATGAAGTTGTTAAAGATCAAGTCAAAGGGGATATACAGATTTTAATTAATTAACAATACAAAAATAAAAAAAATTGATTTGAATAAAATAATAAATCCATTGAACCCATTAAAGGGGATAAAGACAATTTTTAATTAATTAAAATTTGATCCATTTCTTCTTCATGTAGAGATCTATTTCACTAGGTATGAGCTTAATAAATTATCTCTTAAAATTTATTCTCTTCACCTCAAGCTTGCTTCTTTAATTAGATTTGATATTTCGTCAACCATCGACAACAAATATTTTGGTTCAACTTTTAAAAATTTTGAATCGGCCTCCAAATGTCCAATTCATAAGTTTGCCAAGATCTAAGATAGTTTTTTTCATGTTCTTTCAAATATGCAATACCATTCTCCTTCTAATCGGGATCTTAATCCACATAACTTCCTTGATCCTTTTACCATTCCCTTTTCCTCCGACTTAAGTTTTGATATTGCTAATTTAAATTTTGGCCAAGCGCTTTCTCATGTTTTGACTCTCCCTTCCAGCTCTTGCTCTTCAAACCCTAGTTCCGCAACTTTTTGCCCCTCGATCTTTACTAGTGGAATTCCACATTTCCATAACCTTTTTTTGCCATCTAACCCTACCTCCTTTTCATCCACATCCTCCTTCTCTCTATTCACAGGTGACTCGATTGATCAATAACAAAACACCTCCATTACTGTGACTTCTACCTTTGAAGCCTCCATTGAATTGGTAAAAAACTCTATTAAATTGGTGACAACATCCCTGTAATCTGCAACTTCCTCATCCATGACTTCCTTCCATTCAGCAGCCATATCTAGCGAAAGCTCAGTTGAATCCTCTATTTTTTCTACGTATTCCTCCATTATTAGCCCTAATCTTCTTTCCATTTCTTCTCATTACAACATTATCCTTTATTGGTTTATGATACCACTTTATCTTGCCCTAAAATTAATAGAAATATATAAATTTGAATTTAATGATTCCTCTAATAATAATAAACCCAATATTTTTAATGCCTCTAATAAATCAATTTCTTTTTATCATAATAATAATAATAATAATAATACTTGCAATATACAATTTAATAATCATAATAATTTTCAAAATGTTATTGACCATATTAATATTCAAATTAATGAAGATCAATTTACTAGTCCAACCATAATGGATCAAATTTATAATAAAAATAAATTTCCTCTCATTAATATTGAAATTAATATATCCCCATTGTGATGATCAAATTAATTATTATTATCAACAAGATAATCCTCCCTTGGTTTATCATAAGCCTAATTCTCTCCCCATCCCTCTGCTTCTTCCCCTATTAGCTCTAGGCCCCCCTTTGTGGTTAACCTTTCCTCCTTTGATCTTGATCCCTCTTCCCTTCATCTATTGGAGAAATGGTTTAATTTTGCCTTAACCCCTCACTGTAACCCCAAAGAAGAGATTCTTTACTCCACTAAGTTCATGTGCCAAAACCTTCCATCTCATGTAGTTGAAGAAATTTGACAAGAATGTGGCAGAGTTATAGGGGAGGCGAAACCTCCCAAACCCAATTTATACAAAGACGAAATCCAAGCCAATAAGCATCTTAATTATATCCTTGACATCCTTATCCTTAAGGATGATAAATATAATGCTTGTCATCATGAAATCTTTTAACTATAAATCTAAGTTACTTGATCTTATTTCTTCTAGTTCCTATAAAATTCTGTCCAAAAACCCCGTCAATTCCATCACCCAACTTCTCACTAAAGCCATTCAAACCTCTTCTATAGATCCCTCCATTCAACAACGACTTAGTCCCCATACCCCCCAAACTATCAAAATCTACGGGCTTCCAAAGATTCACAAACAAGGGGTCCCCCTCAAACCCATTATTAGAGCTGTGGTAGCTCCAACCCATGCTCTTGGCTAATTATGAGGCTCTAAACTTCAAAAATTTGTTGGATCCTCCCCCTCGTACATTAAATATTTCGTTGATTTTATTCTTAAAACCATTGATATTCTTATTGACGATAACGATATCTTAGTTAGATTCGATGTTGTGTCTATTTTCACTAACATCCAAGTTCATGAGGCCATTGATCTAATATCTAAGCTTGTTGATACAACAACTCTCAACCTTGTTAAAATTTGCCTCTCGTCCATGTTCTTTTCTTTCAAAAGCACCATTTATGAGCAAACTGAAGGTACAATAATGGGGTCTTCCCTTTCTCCCATCTTTGTTAACATCTTCATGGAATTATTTAAGGTCAAATCTCCTGACTCGTGGCATAAAAAACCAAAGTGTTAGTTCCAATTTGTCAATGACACTTTTATCATTTGGAAACATGACATGACATCACTTAATGAATTTCACTCTCATATTAACAATACTTCCCCTCATATTTATTTCACCATGGAGATTGAATCTAACAAATCACTCCCCTTCCTTAATGTCCTACTTTCCTGACAACTTTATGGTTCCCTAACCCATCAAGTCTACCGAAAAAATACTTGCATTGATCTATATCTCCATGCCCAGTCTCATCATCACCCGTCTCAGAAATTAGGTGTTCTCAAAACTCTCATCTCTTGAGCCCTTAAAATATCCGCTCCTCAATTCCTTCCTTCAGAAAAATCCCACCTTTTCCAAGTTAGCCAATGGCTACACCTCCTCTCAAATTCTCAAAACCTTTCATGATGTTTACAATCCCAAATCCTGTTTTGTTCCCCCCCTCCTCCCTAAGGCCAGGTTTCTCTTCCCTATATTAAAGAGACCACTCACCTCATTTATAAAATCTTATAAAAAAGGAACATTAAAACCACCTTTAAAGCTCAAAAAACTCTTAAGTAGATGTTTCAGTCAACCAAATATAAGTCTAATCCCATGCTATACTAAGAGGTTTACTAAATTCCCAGCTCATGGAGGAAGTATGATCAAACTGGTTTATTAAATTCAACCATTGTTGAACATTCATTTAATTCAAAACACCTTGTTTTCTTTGATCAATCCAAAATCTTAGCCCTAGTTCCTTTTCAAAACAGTCACATAATTAAAGAAAATCTTGAAATCGAGAAGCACCCCAATAATTTCAATAGAGAAGATGGATTCAAATTAAGCCAATCATGGAAGCCTATTATCCATCACCTTTCTCATTAAATTTGTTTTCTTTCCTATTGATCTTAATTTATTTATCTAATTTATTTTAGTTGGTTTATTCTCCTAATTTAATGTAGTCTCATCCATGTTTTTCATTATGTTCCAAAGGATAATTATTATCCTTTGTTGTTCCCTCCCCCACTCTCCCTCCTCCCCCTTTTTTATCTATTGATTTATTCCTCCTTTTTAGTTCCTTAATTATTTAAATAATTGATATTATTTATTTATATTTTATTAATTTTTAAATCATTTTTTCAATATTGTATTGTTAATTATCTAAATAAAAAAATTTCTTTATCCTTTTACTTGGCCCTTAACAAACTTCATTGGATTATTATTATATTAATTAACTTTTAAATTTTTAATATATTATTCAATCAAATTTTTATTAATTAAAAATTTTCTTTATCCCCTTTAATGACTTCATTATAATTTTTTATTATTTTCCCTTTAACAGCTAATTAATTTCTTATCTATTTAAGGTTCACTAGCACTCGCATGTTATCATTCAATATTCTCTATTCCCTGATGATTGGTGGAGTGTTTGTTCGAAATGTTGGATAGAATAATAATCCTATACACAACTCCATCCAAAAATCTTCTACAAATATTTTTATGTTTTCTCTAATATTTCCCCCGCCTTGACCTTCATGAGGGTGGGGGTGGGAGGAAATATTGGAGAAAACATAAAATTATTTTTATACTTTCTCCAGTATTTCCCTCATATATATGAGGGTGGTTGTGGGCAATAAATATGGGAGAAAACACACACACACACACACACACATATATATATATATAGTATTCCACTGTACATCCATCCTCAAAATATAAAAATGTTTTTATGTTCTCTCCAATATTCTCCCCACCCCTAACTTCATGAGGGTGAGGGGAAATATTGGAGAAAACATAAAAAAAAATGGGGGTGGGGGAAATAATGGAAAAAATTTAAAATTATTATTATTTTTCTCCAAAAATCTCTCCCCCCCCATGAAGGTGGGGTGCGGGGAAATATTAGAGAAAACATAAAACAATGGGGATGGGGGCGAAATATTGGAGAAAACATTACATTTTATATTTTCTCCAATATTTCCCCAACCCCACCACATGGGGGGAATTATTGGGGAAAACATAGATCATTTTTATGTTTTGAAGGTTGGGATGAGGGGAAATATTGGAGAAAACATTACAACATTTTATGTTTTCCCCAATATTTCTCCCTTCCCACATATGTTTTTATGTTTTCTCCAATATCCCCTCCCTACCCATATTGATATTATAATCTGTTTTTTTCAATACCAGCTCCCCAACCCCCCCCCCCCCCCCCCCCAATGTTTTTTTTGTATTTTCTCCAAATTCCCTCCCACCCCCCTGGGGAAAATATTGAAGAAAACATAAAAATGGGTTGAGGGAAATATTGGAGAGCATTAAAATATTTAAAATGTTCATCCAATATTTCTCTCCACCACATTCTTATGTTTTCCCCAATATTCCCCCGCCCCATTCGAGGGTGGGGTTAGAGGGAAATATTGGAAAAAACATACAACATGGGTGGTGGGGGGCATGGTGGTAGGGGGGGGAGAAGAGGGAGGAATATCATTCATGAGGCGGGGCATGAGAATAAATAATGGAGAAAACATAAAAATAATTGTAAAAATGTTTGAAGAAAACATAAAAATAAGGGTGGATGGAAATATTGGAGAAAACACTAAAATGTGTATATGTTCTCTCCAATATATCCCTCCTCGCATGTTTATATGTTTGCTCCAATATTCCTCCCCACCCCCACTAAGGGTGTTGTTGGGGGAGAATATCAGAGCAAACATACAAACATGGGTTGGGGGAAATATAATTTCATGAGGGTGGGATGAGTAGAAATAATGGAGAAAACATAAAAAAAAAATGGACGGGGGGAGGAGGGGGTGTGGGCCTGAGAGGAGAGTGTTAGGGATATCACTTCATGAGGAAGGGGGAGGGGGTGGAATATTGGATAAAACATAAAAATGTTTCTATTTATTTTCCAATATTTCTCCCCACCTTGACCCTCAATGTTTTTATGTTTTATCGAATATTTCCTCCAGTGGGGATGGGCGGAATATTGTAGAAAACATTAAAACATGGGTTGGAATAATATTAGAGAAAATATAAAAAAAGTAAATTAAATTTTTCTCTGACATGAGGGTATAAGTGGGGTAAAATATTGGAGAAAACATAAAAACATGGGTGGGGGGGAATATTTCTTTAATATTTTCCAAGGTGAGGATAGGGGAGGAGCATAAAAACACTTTTTTATGTTATCTCCAATATCTCCTTACATGAGGGTTGAGATGGAGGAAAATATTAGAGAAAAAATAAAAATATGAGAGGGGGAAAATATTGGAGAAAATATTAAATTGTTTATATGTTTTCACCAATATTTCCTTCTACCCCCAAACTCTTGAATTTTTTATGTTTTCTCCAAGATTCCCCCCCACTCCCATACTCATGAATTGATATTTTCCCACACCCATGATTTTATATTTTCTCTAATATTGGGGAAATATTGAGGAAAACATAAATCATTTTTATGTTTTGAGGGTTGGGCTAAAGGGAAATATTGGAGAAAACATTACAACATTTTATGTTTTCTCCAGTGTTTCTCCCTTCCCACATATGCTTTTATGTTTTCTCCAATATTTCACCACAACCCACCCTCATATTTTTTTTATGTTTTCTCCAATATCCCCTCCCCACCCCCATATTGGATAAAACATATATTTTTTTTAATGTTTTCTTCAATACTTCCCCCCACCCATGTTTTTATATTTTCTCCAATATTTTCCCCCACCTCCGTTGGGGGAATATTGGAGAAAACATAAAAATGTGGGTTGAGAGAAATATTGGAGAAAGCATTTAAATATTTATATGTTTTCTCCAATATTTTCCTCCACCCACATTTTTATGTTTTCTCCAATATTTCTCCCAAGCCCCACTGAGGGTGGGGTTGGAGGAAAATATTGGAGAAAACATAAAAATGTGGGTGAGGGGAAATATCTTCATGAGGGCGGCACGAGCATAAATAATGGAGAAAACATAAAATTATGGGTGGAGGGAAACATAGGAGAAAATATTAAAATGTTTATATGTTTTCTCCAATATCTCCATCCTCCTACGTTTATATGTTTTCTCCAATATATCCCTCCTCCAACGTTTATATGTTTGCTCCAATATTCCTAACCACCCCCACTAAGGGTGGGGCTTGGGGAGAATATTGGAGAAAACATACAAACATGGTGGGGGGGAATACAATTTCATGTGGGTGGGATGAGTAAAATAATGGAGAAAACATAAAAGCATTTTTTTAAGGGAGGGTGACAATGGGGGTGGGGGGCTAGTCTAGGGAGGAGAGTGTTGGGGATATCACTTCATGAGGATTGGTGGGGGGTTGGAATATTGGATAAAACATAAAAATGTTTCTATGTATTTTCTAATATTTCTCCCCACCCTGACCCTCAATGTTTTTATGGTCTATCCAATGTTTCCTCTAGTGGGGATGAGGGGGAATATTGTAGAAAACATTAAAACATGGGTTGGCATAATAATGGAGAAAACATAAAAATATTTTAATTTTTTCTCCAACATGAGGATATAAGTGGGTTAAACTATTGGAGAAAACATAAAAACATGGGTGGGGGGGAGATATTTCTCCAATATTTTCCAAGGTGAGGGTGGGGGAGTAACATACAAATATTTTTATGTTATCTCCAATATTTCCATACATGAGGGTTGAGTTGGAGGAAAATATTAGAGAAAATATAAAAGTGTTTTTATGTTTTCACCAATATTTCTGTCTACCCCCACCCTCATGAAGTTTTTATGTTTTCTCCAAGGTTCCCCCCCGCACTCCCATACTCATGAATTGATATTTTCCTACACTCGTGATTTTTTAATGTTTTCTTCAATACGCCTCCCTCCTCCCCCCCCCCACCCCCCCCACCACCCTCCCCCCCAACACTGTTTTTTTGTATTTCTCCCATATTCCCCTCCCACCCCCGCTGGGGGAAATATTCGAAGAAACATAAAAATGGGGTTTGAGGGAAATATTGAGAAAGCATTAAAATTATTTTATGTTTTCCAATATTTCCCTCCACCCACATTCTTATGTTTTCTCCAATATTTCCCCTCGTCCCATTGAGGGTGGGGTTAGAGGGAAACATTGGAACAAACATACAAACATGGGTGGGGGGAAATATCACTTCATGAGGGGGGCATGAGCATAAATAATGGAGAAAACATAAAAATAATTGTAAAAATGTTTGGAGAAAACATAAAAATATGGGTGGAGGGAAATATTGGAGAAAACATTAAAATCTTTATATGTTTTCTCCAATATATCCCTCCTCCCACGTTTATATGTTTGTTCCAATATTCCTCCACAACCCCACTAAGGGTGTTGTTGGGGGAGAATATTGGAGCAAACATACAAACATGGGTGGGGGAAATATAATTTGATGAGGGTGGGATGAGTAGAAATAATGGAGAAAACATCAAAACAATTTTTTTTTTTGGGGAGGGTGATGGGGGGAGGAGGGTGTGTGGGTCTGAGAGGAGAGCGCTAGGGATATCGCTTCATGAGGATGGGGGAGGGGGTGGAATATTGGATAAAACATAAAAATGTTTCTATTTATTTTCTAATATTTCTCCCCACCTTGACCCTCAATGTT
>APFE030723666.1:62009-78162 GCA_000404065.3 Pinus taeda
GAATATTTCTTTAATATTTTCCAAGGTGAGGATAGGGGAAGAGCATAAAAACATTTTTTTATGTTATCTCAAATATCTCCTTACATGAGGGTCGAGATGGAGGAAAATATTAGAGAAAAAATAAAAATATGAGAGGGGGAAAATATTGGAGAAAATATTAAATTGTTTTTATGTTTTCACCAATATTTCCGTCTACCCCCGCCCTCATGAATTTTTTATGTTTTCTCCAAGATTCCCCCCCACTCCCATACTCATGAATTGATATTTTCCCACACCCATGATTTTATATTTTCTCTACTAGGGAAATGTTGAGGAAAACATAAATCATTTTTATGTTTTGAGGGTTGGGCTAAAGGGAAATATTGGAGAAAACATTACAACATTTTATGTTTTCTCCAGTATTTCTCCCTTCCCACATATTATTTTATATTTTCTCCAATATTTCACCACACCCCACCCTCATATTTTTTTTATGTTTTCTCCAATATCCCCTCCCCACCCCCATATTTGATAAAACATAAATTTTTTTTAATGTTTGCTTCAATACTTCCCCCACCTATGTTTTTATATTTTCTCCAATATTTTCCCCCACCTCCACCAGGGGAATATTGGAGAAAACATAAAAATGTGGGTTGAGATAAATATTGGAGAAAGCATTTAAATATTTATATGTTTTCTCCAATATTTTCCTCCACCCACTTTTTTATGTTTTCTCCAATATTTCTCCCAAGCCCCACTGAGGGTGGGGTTGGAGGGAAATATTGGAGAAAACATACAAACGTGGGTGAGGGGAAATATCTTCATGAGGGTGGCACAAGCATAAATAATAGAGAAAACATGAAATTATGGGTGGAGGGAAACATTGGAGAAAATATTAAAATGTTTATATGTTTTCTCCAATATATCCCTCCTCCCATGTTTATATGTTTTCTCCAACATACAAACATGGGTGGGGGGGAATACAATTTCATGAGAGTGGGATGAGTATAAATAATGGAGAAAACAAAAAAGCATTTTTTTTAAGGGAGGGTGACAATGGGGGTGTGGGGTGGGCTAGGGAGGAGAGTGTTGGGGATATCACTTCACGAGGATTGGTCAGGGGGTTGGAATATTAGATAAAACATAAAAAATGTTTCTATGTATTTTCTAATATTTCTCCCCACCCTGACCCTCAATGTTTTTATGGTTTATCCAATGTTTCCTCTAGTGGGGATGGGGGGGAATATTGTACAAAACATTAAAACATGGGTTGGCATAATAATGGAGAAAATATAAAATTATTTTAATTTTTTCTCCAAAATGAGGGTATAAGTGGGGTAAACTATTGGAGAAAACATAAAAAACATGGGTAGGGGGGCAGATATTTCTCCAATATTTTCCAAGGTGAGGGTGGGGGAGGAAGATAAAAATATTTTTACGTTATCTCCAATATCTCCATACATGAGGGTTGAGTTGGAGAAAAATATTAGAGAAAAAATAAAAAAAATGTGAGAGGGGGAAAATATTAGAGAAAATATAAAAGTGTTTTTATGTTTTCACCAATATTTCCATCTACCCCCACCCTCAAGAAGTTTTTATGTTTTCTCCAAGGTTCCCCCCCACTCCCATACTCATGAATTGATATTTTCCCACACCCGTGATTTTATGTTTTCTTTAACATCACCACCACCCCCCCCCACACACACCTTTGTTCCCCAAAACACCCCACCCTCATTGAGAGAAAATGTTAGAGAAATCATAAAAACATTAGTGGGTTGAAATATTAGAGAAAACATAAAAACATTTTTATGTTTAGTTGGTGGTGGGTGGAAATGGACAAAGCATAAAAAAAGGTGGAAATGGAGAAAACATAAAAATGTTTTTATGTTTTCTCCGACATTTCCCCACACACCCACCCTCATGAAGTGAGATTTTTTGTGGGTGAGGTGAAGTATTGGAGAAAAAATAAAAACTTTTTTATGTTACAAGTGATCAGAGGGTTTCATAGTTATTCATATGGTTGGAGATTTCCAGAAGAGAATTGTGTAATGGTTTTGATTCATCTAATCTTTTAGATGGTTACTCCACTCATCATCAGGGACCAAAGTGCTTTGTGAGTAAATGAATGCTGAAGAGGATTTTTATAGGAGAAAAAGAACTAAGAACATTTTTTTGTTTTCTCCAATATATTCCCTCACCCCCAACCCCCATATATGAGGGTAGGGGTTACAATAAATATTGGAAAAAACATAAAAAAATGTGAGGTGGTGATCCAAAATGGATCATTATATTATTTTTATCCATATTGATGGTTTCAAAGTGGAAAATTGGAGGAATTATCTCACAAGACCATTTTTCCTGGCAAGTCCTAAGTAGATGAATTGGGGTATGAAAACTTCCAAAAGTAGTTTGATGCACTAAAAAATTATTTTTGTTGGTAAACAATTTTCCACTTGTTGAAGGCTAGAAAATATTTTCCTCAACATCAGGGAATACCACCCGGTCAAGAACTTAAGACAGCTTTGTTTTTGTTGGAATTGGTGCCTCCGACTAGGGATAAATCAACTATCTAAGTCCACATATCTCCATCATTGGCTTCAACCAGGGAGATGAATTAGTTTCATGCACATCTGCCTCGTAAATAATGCATCACTAAGTGTTGGAAGGAGTTAAGTTGTTACATTAAAAAGACACCTCAACACAAGCCATTGCCTATGCGACTTTACTAAGAAATGGCAATAACTTTCGAGGTTTACTTTTGATAAAATTTGGATGTCTTCAACCTTCTTCTTTGATGTTTCCTGCCATGACTGTTTCTGAGCTTTGACATCTAGCAAGGTGTCCTTTGGGCATTCCTGTATTAGATTGGCCTGCAATAAGGTATCTGTTAGGATTCTAGGAAAATCTCCTAGGTTGTAGCTTGGAGATGCCTGGTAACATATAAATTCAACTTATTGTTGCAAATGGATGAATGGAAGGAATGATGCTTGTGAAAACCAGATAACCACTTCTACTTTGTTTCACTCCAGACATGCGTGAACACCCTCAGACTACAAGGCTTTAGACCACAAGCTACTCACAGTTTTAAGATTGGGTGAATATGGAGAAGACTGACTACACCAACAGATCCACAAGACCATGTGATGGCCGGTTGCAACCAGTAAAGAAGTATGCAAATCTAATCTACTAATGCATAGACAGGATGACAGCTTTCTGTCACTAGATGAAGAGAAACCTGAATAACTTATGCAATGATACATACAAGTTTTCAACACAGAGATAGGATGATAGCTACTCTAATGCTAAACATCAAGAGTTCAAGCATACAACATATCAGGCATAGCTTGGAAGAGAAGAGAAATGGAAAGTGAGCAATTAAAAGCAAAAGAAGCTTGTATTAGCTGAAAATGAAGATGATATGCTGCAAGTTTCAAAATAGTTGTGGTCTCCAGAAGTTGAACCTTACATCAAAACATCAACCATCAACCCTAATTACATCTTGTTTCTGGGTATATATAGAGTTTCATTACAAAGGCACTTGGCCATTTTAGCTATGGAGGGGTCATAATTGACCACCAACCGCATTTAGCTGCCTAATGGAGTCTCTGAGTCCGTTTGCTTGCTTTAGTGGATGAATCTGATCTTTTCTTGTACTCTGTTGCCTCTTGGGCAGCTAGAGTGCTTGTATCAAAGAGGCCCCATAACTGTTAAATGCAGTTATCTATTCGTGCTCTGTCCTTTTTATCCTCGGCCATACTATCTATTGAATGTGGTTGTTGAGGAGCAACTACAACTGGTACTAGTGAGCCGATTGCCTTCATCCTTCAGGTGCACAGAACGGTCAAGGAATGCGGACTGTGTGATGAATGGATGAGCTGGATGAGGGAGAAATATTGGCCGTTGGATCGAAAGGATAGATGGCAGAGATGGCTTGCTGGAGGGCATCAGAAGAGGTGGGGGCAGAGTGAACATGAGCTATTAGATCTCAGGCAGATAGATCCAATGGTTGTTGGGCGACAAAAGTGCATGGCAGTTATCAGGCAGGGTCATGAGGTGGAGCAGTAAGCGGTATTGATCGCACTGCCTTTGGGGTGTTGGGCGGTAAAGGGCGAGGGTGTGCAATCCCATTTGGTGAGTGACACATGGCGGCAAGGAGAGAGGAAAAACACTCTCCATCGCGCGTTAATGTTTCATTGCTTTGTGTGCGCAAGGAGAGCGACTGTCGTTGGATCTCCAGTAGAGATGATCGGGCGGTGGGGATTTGATCACATGGATCTTTTGGTCGGACGTGCCGAGAGCTATCAGATCAGCAGGGAAATTCAAAGGCTGAGGTTATGACGATAAGTTTATGAAGGCACAAAGTCGTATGGGTGTGGTTTTATGGGGCATTAGCCTTTGTGCTTGGGGCTTGTAACAAGAGGGCTCTGTTGGGTTTTTTAGAAGAAAAACAGAAGAAATGGAGATGAAGTGAGAATGAACGGGGCAAAGGAAAAGGAGAAAACAACCATTGTAAGCTTCTTTTGAGCATGATCCATCTAACCAAGCTTATCCTTTCACTCCAAAAACCATAGTCATGTAGCAGAGCTAACAGTATCGCTAATCCATTTAGTGAAATTAGAAGCAATATTTCTAGTCCGGATGATGCCATTTTTGCTTGTTTCATCTTGATGTTGCAGTCACCAAAAATGATATCTTTTAGAGATTCTTCAATTTGAGGAAGATCAATCGATTTTCCTTCAAAACCGTCTTGCCAATCTCTATGCTCAGAGATTTTCTCATCAATTTCTTCATAGAATGTCCTTAGATCGAACAACTGGTTAACTAAATAATCATTGATCTTACACAAATCATGAATTAATGTTAATTTATGACAAAATATAACCTGTTTCTTAGCTAGGAGTGTATCCAGTTCTCCTGCTTCTTTTTGAACCTCATTTATTTCTGGATTTTATTTCAATTGGTTGATCTTTTGTTGTAGTTGTTGTACCTGCACATCTTTATCTTTGATTTCAAATTCAAATTGTAATTTCAAGTCATTGAAACATTTCTGTAATTTGACAAGGTTTGCTTGCCATTGTTACTCAATCACTTGTATTTCATTCTAGAGACTTTGTTCTAATTGAACAATCCTCTGGTCCTTTTCCTTCATAAGCATTTGAATTTCCGCTCCTTTATTAATGGTATCAATAACATAAGTTACTGCAAACTATGAGAGTCTGTTTAATTCTTTGTCAGGGGCTGTTTGGGTTCCTTTCTAGAGAACTTGGAAAGGAGTCTTGTTTGAAACTAATTCCTGTGTATGTTCCAACATTCTCTTTTTTCTTGACCTACTCATAATTTCTTTGTGTTTTGGACTGTAAAACACATCCAAAGGAGGTATTTCTTCAATTTTTAGAACTATCTTTGACTTAGGAAATGCTAGGATGATTTCCAAATCTTTAGCAACAATAGTTTTATCAGGAGCCTCAATAGTGAATGAGGTTTTCCCTTCAGTTTGTGGAATCTGCATTATTTCTTTGTTGATTGTAAAGTTTACATCCAGAGCCTCTTCAGTTGATAGGACACGATTAAATTCCTCCCAAAATTCATCCAATTTATTTTCTTCTTGAACTTTCTTTGTTTTCTCAACAACTACAGTAGTTATCTCGGAGACTGGAGAAATAATTAGATCCTTTGATGAGGAGGCTGATGTATTTGAAACTTCAAGACTTTATTGAGAATGTCTTAGCAAAACTTATGGAAAATTTGATATTCTCAACCTATGATATTGATTGAAGTCAATCAATTCTTCAGGAATTAGTCGATTTGCCACTAATTTTTCAACCATGGAATTCTCTAGAACCATCTCAAATAAATCATCAAATTTGTCAGGTTTGCTTGTGAATTACCTGATTCTCACTTTGCTGTGACATCTTTTGCGACCCCATTGGGATCATATTGTCTATTCGGGATGGTTGGAAGACTTAAAGATTTAATTTGGTCAATTTCAACAAGAGCATGTCTCAAATTTTCCAATGCATATATACCACAAGAAATAGGAAAAGAAGGCCAGATAGTTTTCTTGGCATATTTGAGCACTTTAGTCAAACCATTCCCAACTGTTTGGTATGCAATTTCTCTGGCCAATAATTTATCAGGGACAAAAAGAGGCAAAACATGAGGATGGGAAATACTACCAAACACTCGAATATAAGTAAATGAATCTTCCTTGAACCGCCTTCCTAATGACATTAAGTCATTGTTAGCTTCTATAGGGAGTTTGGGTGCTTTCCTACCAAAGACCTCTTGGTGAATGGGGAGGATAATTTCATGACAAATTTTATAAAAATGAGAATGATACTTGGATTCCCACAAGATATCAAGGTAAACATGGATGGGGGCGGGGTATTGAATTTTCCACTTCCATCCTAATGGAAAATCATAAGAAAAACAAATAGCATCCATGACATAGGGAATCATAAATAAAGGAGGAGGAGTTATATTGTTAACATTGTGCTTCTATATGTAACTATGAATTTTAGTAGTTAAATTATTAGACAAGATATTTTCCCAATTAATAATATAACCATCAAAATCAGCCTCTATTAATGGTATCCATTCTCTTGAGAACTTCTATGTATTAGGATAACTGTATAAATGACACATCATAGCAACAACATGAGGGAAAGTTCCAACAATAGAAGCTAATGAATGCATACCACTATCCTCACACTTGTGCTTTCTCGGGTCACTTCTCCATTATTTGATAAGCTCTATTGGGTTCTGATTATCATGCATAAACATCTAGACAAATTGAGTATCATACTTTTTCTATGGTAGCGGAAAATGGTGCATTTTCGTCAAATCCTTGGGCTTGAATGATTCGATGATTGTCTTCCTCGAAGTTATAAAAAAATCTATCTACAATATCCAAATGGTCGATGACCCATCTCACCATATCTGTGTAGGGCAAGATTTTGGGACGAGCAACAAATCTATGCAGAAATGAATTGGCCACATCATTCCATATAGCGACAACATCTGGAGTGAGAGCATCTGTAGTAGCACTTTTCTTCTCAATAACCCTTGGGTTTTCATCCCCGAACAATTTGTATATGACCTCCCAAGAGGAGGACCCTGCATCTAGCATGCATGTAGTATCTGTAAATAAAGGTGAAATCTCTGCAACTTCTTTAGGAGATAAAACTATCTATGACTGAATTACAAACTTCTTCTTTGCCTTGATAATCCTTGACATTTTCTTTAACTATTGTTTATCAGAATTCACCTATTAAAAAGAAAGCAAGGATGAGTGACAAGAAATTGTGAATGAAAATAGTATTTTCAACTGAAGTTCTAATGAAGAAATCCTTCTACATTACATCAAAATTATGACAAATCGTTTAAAACATCGAAACTATAAATCACACAGTGTGGCCATTTAATTTTTGAATGTTTATTCATGTGGATTTGACACCTATCATCGTATTGGCAAATCACTTTTTAGCAAAGCATTGTCAGCGTTTCTGTATCAGGTGATATGAATAGAACCTTGTGACATGCGAACTTCGATATCGCAAGTCATTCGATTGTTCGCAAATCAGGATGCAGGATGTCCGATACCAGAGTGTCGAGACTTAATAGAATGTGATATATACAAATGACACTTAACAGAATGTGATATCAGTTGATGTTACTTGACAAAATGTGATATTGCTATTGGAAAATTGCTTATGGTACTTACTTCGAAATCGTTGATGTCGATAAGCCGATTAGCTTTTCACGTGCGTTTTTTTTTAGTGGGGCCAATTTTTATAATATTTCATATTATTTGTGTAAAAGGCCTTTTAAAACTTTGATAATTATTTTCAAAGGTTTTATAATGGAAACATAGTTGTCAGGGTTTTTTAGACTTGCATATTATTTCCTAAGAAACTATGGAAAGACTCTTAAGCCTAAAGAAAAAAATTACATTTCGCTATATATTATTTTGGAAGAATTTTTTTGTTTTATTTAAAAAAGGTAGAAATATGAAACTTGTCCTATTTTTTTTTTTTTTGTAAGCTAAGCTAGAGCCTCCTTCTCTATTTATATAAAAGCAAACTGAAACCACATATAGTTAATAGGTGGCCTCAACTTGCCCATTGGGAAACCAAGTCTGTTGGCCACCTATGCATATTGTAAGCCATCCAAAAATGATAAGTTATAAGTCTTTCTACCCAAGCGATATATACATAACTATTTAAAAACGAGTCTATAGTCTTAGATCCCATAAGCTTGCATGTAAAAGAAAGCTAGCCACTAAAAAACATAAACTTGAGGTCATTATATGCATCTATTCTTTGATGTCTTCCGGTTCTGACTCAACTGTCACTAGATCTTGAGCTGAATCTCCAGGTGGTGGTGTCATTTCAATAATACATGGAATGTGTCACAGTATAGGGTCCAGTCTTATGTCCTGCTTGCAGAGCTGGAACTGGATCATTTGTAGGTCCTTTTTATAGTTTGGCATGTCTCTGATGATCAGAGCCATCCCCATGGACACTTGTTCCATTGCTTTTCCTACTAGTCTTTTCATGAGCCAGTATATATGCAAGGTCTGTTTGAATTAGGATAGTCTCCCTTTGGTGTTCCTAGGATCTGGAATGTAGTCTTTCCATTCCTCCATTCCATCCTTGGAGTCCACTTCCATAATTCTTTCCTCCATTTCTTCTATCATTTTTCGGATCCCATCATCTGTTCCTTCCTTATATGCTTTTTTTGCCTCCCTGACAGTCTCGTCCATGGGTCTTCTACCTTTCCTCTGGTCTGAGGTTCCTAGGTCCTTTGAACGAGGACCAGACTTTCCTCATCCTCCACACCCTCTTCCTCTAGCTGGACGCTCCATGTCGCCGATATGTGTTACCTGTTCACAATGATCACAATTCAATGTCAGGATAAAACAACCATTGCCCATCCAAATGCCAATTGCCTCGTGGGGTTTATGTTCGCCGTCACTGCCTCCTCTTTGCCTACACTCTGTTGCTCCTAGGCATTCAAGTGAACGAGGAGTGGTCTTCACCTTCTCCCTGCTCTCCCTGACCTACCTCTCAGTCAGACCCATAGTCTCTGTCTCTCCTCCACTATCCTTTTCTCCCGCATTAAGGTCCCTTAGGCTAACCCATTCCTTGTGTGACCCTAGAAGAGCGAATGAAGGGAAACTCGCACCAGGACTATCCTCCCTCCCCCTTCCTTGCTTTCCCTTGCCACTCACTCCCCTCGCAGCGCTGCCTCCTCTGCATGTCACCCATTCCTTGCTTAGCTTCATGCCCAGCTTCCCTTCCCAGGCTTGCTCTTCTCTGCTATCATAACTCCCCCTATCTACCCAGAAATTCGCTCTGAGGAACTTCTCCGGAGCCTCAATCCTCCATTCCACTTGGATAAACTCCTCTCTGGCCTTGCTAACCTTAGCCCTGAGCAAAATGTGCCACTCCCTATTAGCTTCAATGCCTTCAAACCTGGCCATAATCAATGCAAAGCTACAAGGCCACTCTTCGTCACTTCTTTTGCTCTCTCTGCGTAGTATAACCTCTCCCTGTGGAATTTCCTTCCCAACCTGGCACAAATCCCTTCCCCCACCTGGTATATTGAACTTTCCTTCACGAATTACAGAAAGAAAATGGTTAACGTACCCGTGGTTGCTATGCTTGCTTGCTGAATGCGAGTATGGCTGGTCCTCTGCTCTTGTTCTCTCGCTACCCTAAAATCTAACCACCTTCTCTTCCCTACACTCCCTCTCATACTCTGCCTCACCTACCTACTGTCCCATCCACCTTACACCATCATCCTTACCACCTCTCCTCTTGCCTACGTACAAAACACCACTTCTCCCTTCTGACATTGCTACAAACATGCGGGACTCCACCACGCCCTACGATATAATCGTGTGGGCTATGGTAAGCAATCCTTTCACCTCCTATCCTTTGACACATATAATTAGTTTAATTACCCACTCCATCACCCCGATCGGGGGGAAACTTGTCCTATTTTATTAAAACAAGACAGGATTATTTCCTAAAAATTTAAAGGGTCCCCATTATTTATTCTTCTAAGTCTAAGGATAATGGGGGATTGTTGAGTACTACAACACCACTTAACATATAAACCCACTTGCACTATTATACACTCAAATACCTTACCAATGATGTAATAAATACTTCAAATGAAGTCTGTATGAAAAAGTTATGCCAACTGAAAGTTGATCTTCTTATTTTTACCACTGTGATTTGAGAGGTAACCATATCAACCCTTATTATTCATGGAAAATGGGATAGCCACGTGATAATTATGAAGGAGACTCTAGAAGAGTCAATATTGTAACTATAGTTATGAGTTGAAGGAGCCAAACTTAACCACTAGTAGACTATCGAGTTGTGTTATAACTAGGCCACTAGAAGGAAAATATTTTCCATTATATTTAAGTCCATTTTGTTCCATATTATCTGTATATAATAGTGGATAGAAGGGGAGAAAACAGAGAGGGTTTATGCACTGTAGCATACCATGGGCCATAGATCTCACTCCTTTTTACTTGCATCCATTTCCACTTAGATAAAGAGAGAGCATAACAACCTCACCTTCCAACTAGTTTTTCTCTCGTAAGGGTTTTCTAAATCATATATTGTTTTCATTTTGGTTTGTGAATTTTATTTCATCTCTATATTTTCATATTTCATCTATTACATGCATAAGCACAACACAATAATTTATGAATTCAAAAATCTAAGGAGAAATCAACCCTCGTAGTGTAGATATCCCATTTTCAAATATATTTTAGTAAATATGTTGTGACCAACTATCCAATTGAATATCCATGAAAGTTTAAGGATCATATTAGTATTAGAGAAGGTTTATTTGGGTATGTTATGGTCATATATAAGGGATCCATATAAGTTAAAATGAAAGTCATAAAACCCCAACCACGGTTGATGAATCTAGTAATAAATCTCAAGATAGGACAAAGGAGAGGTTTGCATGGCTAGAAGCAAAATTTGTAGATATAAACCATAGTGTGAGACTCCTAATTGAATCCCTAGACAATAGTCTTAGGATATTTTAAGAATTTTGAGGTTTAATGGAGAAGTTAGATTGAAGGGGAAATCATGGGATTAGGAAAAACCAAAGAGAGAGTCTACGAAAAAGCCTAAAAGGAGCAACCTAGTTTCAATGCAATGAACCATTCACAATCCCTATTCAATATGGAAGTGAAAGTAAACATAAATTCATAACATGGTGATATTGAAACTTTTAAGTTAAATCACTAGTAGCAACAATTAGAGTTTTACATTTGTGATCACCACATAGAGGAAGAATAGAAAATTTCATTTTCTATTTGAAATTAGAGGGCCATGCCATGACCTAAAGGGAAAGTCACACAAAAACCTTGAGACTAGAGAGAGATACTCTAGTGACTACATTGGTTTATTTCAAAACTCTCATAAAATCATAGTTCTACCTTATTGGGTATGTAGAGGACTAAAGGATCTAGTGCCATTACTTTAGGTAGAGATAGGGGAAAGGTGCATAGGAGTACACTGAAAAATTTAGTAAGATGGAAATAATGCTAGGTATTGCCCCAGAGAACCCATACATACGTCTCAAGTATTTAGGGGGTATACATATCCATTTGTGGGAGCAAGTGATGTTATTCAAACCCAAACCAATGGATGAGGTTTGTGTGCATGCATAATACCATGAGAAAATAGGCTAGAAGAAAGAGAAATCAAGTGGATCAAAGTAGAAGGAGCACCAAGAAGCTTCCAAGGAGGTGAATAAGAAGTGGAAAGTGAGAAAAGACAAAAATAAAATACCCAAAACACACTAATGCAAAGATCCCAATAACCATCGAAGCCACTGTAACATTAATAGTCATAAAAAGGAGAAGTGTTAGAAATTGCATCAAAATCTCAACATGAAGAATATAAAGAAATATGTTAAGAATACAAATCTCAAGACCACTAATTCGAGTAATTAGGTAGAATAAAACACAGACCTCGATGAGAAAATTGTCTATACATCAACGAAAAAGAGGGTGAGTTTGAGTAACCTTCAACACTATGAAGAAAAGGAAATGATCAAAATCTTGCCTATAGAGATACATGTTAAGAAGATGAAAATTGATGCCCTATTTGACTCAAGATCACAGGTGAATCTTATAATAGCATATCTGGTCGAGACACTAGGACTAGAGAATTATGACCACCTTACCCCATATCCATTAAGATGGGTCAACAAGGAGGAAGATATAAAGGAAACCAAATAGTGCATAATCAAATTTTCTATTAATGATGATTTTATTGATGAAGTAGAGTAAGATTTAGTTCCACTTAATGTATGTGGAGTTGGATTTGGGATTCCATATATGTATATGTGGGATACAATATTCATGTAGAGATCCAATCAATATATCCTCATCAAGGATGGAGAATCCTTCATTTTTAATTTGGACAAGGGCAAGTTAAATATCTTGGTGGTAAGTGCCAACTAGGCCACAAAGTTAATCAATTCCAATAAGAAGCATGTATTATTGTTTTTAAGAGAAAACTAGTATGTAGAAGAGTCCATGATAACTATGTCATCCTTATAGGCATATACTAAGGAACATAAAAAACAACTAGAAGAATTGATACAAGTGTACTGAGGTGTATTCCAAAAGTGTTAGGGCTGCCATCCAAGAGGGAAGTGGAGCATCAGATCCACCTATTCACAAAGTCTTCATTGCCAAACATTGAGTTGTACAAGAAGTATGTTATAAAGGGAAATGAGGTGAAGAAGCAGTTGTAGTAGCAACTAAACAAGGTGTCCTTCAACCAAGTACCTCACCATATGGGTCACCCATCATCATTATACAAAACAAGGACGGGACTTTGCAGATGTGCATTGGTTATAGAGAATTGAATAAAATTACACTCAAGAATAACACCACACCACCCCCCCCCAACCACCTAGGAAAAATGATCTATTGTATTAGTCACAACAAACCAAATACTTCACCAAGGTGGACTTAAACTCAAGGTATCATGAGGTTCGAGTTAAAGAATAGGAAACTTTGAAGACCGCCTTCAAAACCATACAAGGTTTGTATGGGGTGGTAGTTATGCTTTTTGGCCTATCCAATGCACGAACTACATTTATGAGGTTGTTGAATGATATATTTTTCCATTTTATAGATTCATTTGTTATTTTTTTTATTTCAATCATATATTAATATACAATGCTACTCGAGAGGAGCACAACTCACATTTGATGTAGGTGCTATAGACATTAAGGAAGTGCTGGCTGGAGGAAAATATCAAGAATTCTAAGGTTTCACAACAATATTTGGTGTATTTAGGATATGTGATAGGTGGAGGAGAACTGAAGATTTATCCTCCCTGACATGGAGTTCATCATGAAATGGATGGAAACTATTGATGTTTCTGATGTCAAGAGTTTCATTGGGTTAGCACAATACTTGAGGAAATCCATGATCCCATTTTCAACAGTAGCAGTACCACTCCATGCCAAGACATTGAGTGGCAAGAGTTTCTAGTGGGGTAAGTCTTAGAAGAGGGTCTTTGAGGAGTTAAATAAGAAGATCATTCAAGCATCAGTTCCAACATTACTGAAATTACGATAACCCTTTAAAGTGGAGACAGATGTGAGGGGGTACACTATGGGATTAGTCTTGATGTAGGAAGGAATGCCAATATGCTACCATTTCAAAGTATTTCATGTGGTGGTTCTTAAATACCCAGCCACAAGGAGCTCTAAGCCTTGGTACAAGATGTTAAGAAGTGGAAACACTATATGATGGGAAAGAAGATAGTAATACACACTAATAACTAGCCAGTACAGTACATTAGAGACATTTTAAGGTATAAAATAGGCCTCAAAACAACAATGTACAACCCAAATCAACTTTATAAGAACCAATAGAATTCAAGATAATGATGTCAACCATGGGGATGATTCACCATTTTTGGAGTAAAAAAGTAATAAAAAAAAAAAATTCAACTTATCTCCCTACAGTTTTACTCAAATTTTGAGCGAGAGCACTTGTTGGATGCATAATTTGATTCCTCATCCAAGGAGTACCCATGTTTCATACTTTCAATGGAACTTGCTACACGAAAAATGAGAAATACATGAAAACACATGATTGTAACATGTCAATCATGTTTTTCTTGTATTTCTCATTTTTCGTGTAGCAGAGTCCATCGAAAGTATGCAACATGGGTACGTTTTGGATGAGGAATTAAATTATTCATCTAATGAGTGCTTTTGCTTGAAATTTGAGTAAACCCGTAGGGAGATAAGCTGAAAGTATGAGTTAAAAATTAATTTTTTTCATTTTTCCCTCTAAACTTTGATGATGTAATCTAATCTTATTTTATTATTTCCACTATTATTTTATAATATTATTTGGGAGACTCATATTAGATCTCAAAATTTCTCTAATGCCTGCATGCCAAGAGTAAACTATAATATATTGAGCATTACAAGTGGATGGGGTTTTTACAATAGTTTTATTTTGTGATCAAGTACAAGAAGGGTAACCCAAACAAGTAAGCCAACATGTTTTTAAGGCCACTCACCTTAAATATCATAGCTTTTGGAAGTTTGAAGCACATGGAGTCTTTCACCCATTATGCATATAGAGAGACATATATAAAGGATGAAGACTTTAAGGAGGCATTTCAATAGTTGTAGAGCCAAAGTCATGTGCACATTGGTGACAACACAGTTGAATACCATCTCTGGAATTGGTTACCATACAAGCTCGATAAGTTATGGATTATTAAAGGTGAGTGACTACAACTAATTAGAAATGCTCACATGTCCAAGGCTATAGAGCAGTTTGGTGTAGGGAAGACAATGTATAACTTGCAAAGGTATTTCTATTAGCCTAGGATGCAAGATGAGGTGGCTAGGTTCATAATATGATACATGCTTTGTTGTCCTATCAAGCCTAGTAATAGGAAACATGGTCTACACCATCCCTTTCCTACACCTACTTGTCCTTGGGAAAGCATTTCCATGGACTTTATGGGAGGTTTATTAACAAACAACAAGGAAAATGACTATCTGTTTATGGTAGTTGACAAGTTCAAAAAAATGTGTGTTTTAATGCCTTGTAAAGAGACCATCAACAAGAAAAAAAAAAAAAATTTCTTCTTTGGATAGGTATGGTTGTACTTTGGGATGCCAAGGAGCAATGTTTCAGACAATGACACAAGATTTCTCATTGCATTTTGGACTACGTTGTGGAAGAAGATGGCACATAGTTCAAAAAGTATACAACATTCCATCCATAGGCATATAGGAAAACATAAGTAGTCAACAATAATTTGGTGTAGCTTTTGAGGGGTCAAAATCAGAAGAATTAAAAAATTTGGGATGAAAAAATCGGTTTATATACAACACTCTTATAACAAAACGATCCACACTTCTATTGGTAAGTCATACTTTTACACAAGATAATTTTTCCATAATTTCATTTCACAAAATTGCAATAGAGACACATCCCAAGTAAATTAGAAGACCGACAACAAAATCAATAAAGTTTTGGAAAAAGTTCCAAGCAATTTTCACTTATTGTCTATATAGTATGGTCCCAATATAGCAATATTTCATTACAATATATGTTAATTTCCACTAATGTATTCAATAAGCATTAATGAAATAGAACATGTGACATGATAATTGAATTCTCCATTATACAGAGCCATCTCAGGTGCTTGTTACATTTATGAGCCCTTGGATTAGGTGATGAGATGGGATATTTTTGCATGTCCCCCCAATAAGATTGTGAAATGAGACCTGATTCCCTAGTTGTGCAATAGGAAGAAATTTTGTACTACCAAGTAGGGGCGACCTCGATGGGACCGAAGTGACCAAGGTATCTGCAATAGTGGTGTCATGGAAACTTCATACTCAAACTCCCTACAAAAAAAACCTGAAGCGATGGTGATGTGTGCATCATATGTAAAGAGATGGGTCGGGCCAATAAGCATGTATTAAGTTAGCGTTACTCTTTGTTATGCTCTTAACCTGCAAATGATACCCAAATACAGAATATGCGAAGAAAAGATACCCAGAACACAAAATATGCGAAGAAAAGATACCCAGAACACAGAATAGCAATGATTTTATTATTCAGAGAGTAATGTTCACT
>APFE030723667.1:0-21553 GCA_000404065.3 Pinus taeda
AGCCAATATGAAAATGAATCGTCCTTCTCATTTTAACTGTATATTCCACTTTCAATTCAATTGATTGACGCCGTCTTCAGATGAGACTTATGTATAAAGGCTGGCATTTGAATTGAGAGTTTGTGTGCACTGAATAAAAGACATTTTAGGAAGGAAACATCATTTTCCTTTTAATTATATGGACTATCTCCACTAGGTTCATTCTTAACTACCTCCAATACCAGGAGTATTTTCACTAGTACACTTCCGAGTTCCAACTTCCCACTGCAGTCCCTTCTTGACGTGTACCTTTAGTACTTTCTTGTCTTGAACAACTTTGTTCTTTTTACACTAGCCACTACAATCGGGACAGACATTTTGCATTTGCTATATCATGCTAGGAACTAGTTGCTTGATAGAGACCTTCATACCAGAAATATTTTGAATTGAATAAAATATTTCAGAAATGTGCAGTTAAAATAAGAAATTGAATCTCCCAAAATCTGCCCGGTGAATTTGAATTAAATTAACTTCACCAAAGATTAAATCACCATATTCCAATTAAGGGATGTCCAAAATATGAGAGCAGAGACAAACTAGTGAATAGTGGAATCCCACAGTGTCCCCGTTGATTAAAAAAGAGTTGGTCCTTGTAACTGGCCATTTACAATGACTATATCGTGCATTTGGCATAATCACTGAATAGAGGTGATTTCAATCTGTTCCATTAAATTGAGATTGTAACAATATAATGAGACGGAATTTAGTTCAAATCATAGTTTGATATATGCCCATTAGTTTATTCATCTCCTTTCACTCAGAAATATTATATAAAATTTTCACGATATATCAATAGAGAGTTACCAGAACAAGAAGACATCACAAATAGCATTATATTACGTGATTTTTTTTAATGGGATGTTACAAATATGTTATTAATATATTATTTCTATTTATTATATATATTAAATATAAAAGAATATAAGTTAAAATGAAAATATGTAAATGAGAGTAAATGTTTTGTTTAATTTTAGTTTTATTAAATATTGGTTATAAATTAATTATTTAAAAAAATTACAGAGGCTTTTTTAATTTTGTTAATTTTTTTATTTTTTATTTTATATGAATATTTGTTATATTATAGAATTAGCTTAATGCCTAATAATATATTTGTGATAATTTTGGACTAAGTTAAGATGAATCTATGATATAATTTTGGACTAGGTTAAGATGAATCTATGATATATTTGTAATGTATTCAAATGATTTTTTTTATTATTGTAATATTGACATTAAAGGCAGCTGATTTTTTTTGTTTTTCAAGGAAAGTTATAGGGGCCAATGTTTCCAAGTGAGCTAATTTTCCATGGTTTTCTACAAAAGAAAGATTTGCCAATTTCCGTTTATTCTAAAAATGGTTCACCTAAATTTTATACTAATTTAGAGACTATAAAATAATTAAAAAAAAATTGTATTCTTACAAAAATATTGCTAAACATTTTTTTGCTTAATATTGAAGATTATTAAGATTTTCTAACATTTTTAAACTTGAAATCTTTTTCCATCCTTCAAATTTTCAATCTTGAGTTTGAAGAAAATTTTTGGTCTTTAAAATTTCCATACTCATTTTAATTTAGGCACATAATTCATACATTTAGTTAATTCAATTTAAATGCAAAAACACCTCATTCTTCTAGTTGCAATTAAGCTTAATTTATTCAATTTATAAGAATTAATAATAATTTCAAATGAGTAGCCATTAATTTTGCTCATACATTTGTGTTGACTATGAATGTATGCTCTAAAACATAATATCCCAAAGTCTAATTGGTGAACGAGGACCAAAGCTATACTTTGATTGAATTAATAATAGCCCAATATAAGAGATTTAAATGGACCAGACATTGAAAGATTATCAATTTCATTAACATTGTATCCCAAATGAATTATATATCCCAAACTCTAAATCATGAAGCTAGACCAAAGTGATACATAGATTGATTTAATAATAGCACAATATAAGATATTTAAGGGGAACAAAAATTGAAAGATTATCAATTTCATTGCCGATAAAGTTAAGGGTAAAGTGATTTACAATCAATTGTCTCTCATAATAACTTATTTTAAACAAAAAAGTTTAGTTAATGAAATGAACATAGAAGAATAATGAGTAAAAACAGAATGGAAAAGATTTAACAGCAAGTGGAAAAGATTTAACAACATTTTTTTTTTTTTAATATGTCAATCATCTTTTTTACGAAATGTAATATGGATTTCAATTTTATAAATCAAGAAGTAAGAAAATAATTTTTTTATATCTTTTTAAATTAAACAAAGAAATTTAAAATGCTATATTTGAGAGTAGAAACACAAGTTTTTGGTCATGATATCAAAGCAATTTAATTACACTAGAAAAAACTCACACTAAGTGAATTGATTATATTATTGTTCATTCACTTTATTTATTTTTACAAAAATATAAACAAGCATTTTGAAGGATAAAAAAATTGGAAGTTATTTGATCAATCAAAGTATTGTTTAAATCCCTATACAACAATGACATTGATCAAAGTATATCTACCTATATTCTAATCCTAGAGACGTCTAATATCACATGTTTGCAATAGTGAAATGAATAATGTTAATTTATTATAGAGAAATCCAACATACAAAAAACAATAGATATAAATCCATATAGGAATAATAATTAATAAGATAGAATGAGTGATGGCTTTACAATGTCATGTGATAATATGTTTATATGTGTTGACTAGTCAATATTATGTTCATTATAACAAGTTGACTTGAGATGCAATGGAATGATTTGAAACATATGTACATTGTTTAATGTATTTTTTTTACTGTATAAAAGAAGGATAAATAGATGAAGAAAAATATTCCACTAATAAAGGCATGTAACAACTCAGAGAGAGAGATAGAGGCATTTGTTGTTTTTATTTTCCTAAAGCAAAACACACAATAAGAGTATTTGAAACAATTGAAATGCACACTCTTTCATGTTTGTAATTTTATTTGAGATGTAATTAGAACCATAACATTGAAATTTACACACATGCATGTCTATAATTTTATGTGTGATGTAATTAGAACCATAACATTGAAATGTACAGTTGTTGAGCATTGAAATTTGGACTTTTAGTTGCCCACCTCCACTCTCAACCGTATTTGTTAACATACATAACAATCATGGAACCATGCATGTTAATATTCATGGCTATCCTAATCATCTGGTGTTAGCAGTGTTGGGAGATAATCATGTGTTATTTGTATTCATTATTTATTATCCAACCACACCACCTTGTACAGCTGAATTTTCTTGCTAATTTATATCTCTAATTCTGGGTGGCTGTAATTCAACTGTTGAGAATCACTTTCTTCATTTGAGACAAAAGGAAGCATCTTAATGCTCTTCTCTAGTTGGAAGTGTTTGTGAAATCTTCTCAAGAAGTATCCATAGATGACACATGCTGCATAGACTTGCCCCACTCGAACTGCCAACTGTTGGTGTGCTTTGCACATCCCCTTTTTTTGTGATTGTTGTCCTGGTGAATCGTGATGCCTTCTACATTACAAGTACTAAAAAACAATTTGAGATATTCCTTGTTATAGAAGAAATTTCATTTTGGTGATAGCAATGTGCATAACCTTCCATGAAGATCAATGTTAATTTTAATTTTCAATGATCAACAGACCTATGTGTGTCAGATCTAATTTGTTGCTTTTCATTAGTTTTCATATGAATTTGTTATATATTGTCTTATTTTCAAATAATATCATGTATTTTTATATTTCTTGTTTTGTTGACTATAGGTATAAAATTCCACCTCTTGGTCACCCCAAAAAGGATCTGAAACAACTTTCACTTTCTGATGCATTTGGTATCTCTCAATGTTCTAATCAACCACATATTTCTGAAAATTAAGTATATGATCATGTGGATGAGGACCATGAATCAGATCGTGCAGAACTTCTTGAAGAGGAACCAACATCCAAGAGGTACAAAAGAACATTCAAGTCTAAATGAAAGTTGAGATTTCCATGGGCTTATTTTGTAAAAGATTTGAATGATGTTGAAAGGATAAAATGTTCATGGTGTGTAAAATTTAAAAGGGAAACTCCATTTGCTAAAGATGGAAGCACAACCCTTCAAGTTAGTGCTTTAAACATCCATGCAACATCAGAAGCTCATAAATTTGCTTTGCAACTTGTAGAGGGAGAAAGTAAACGGAGTACTCTTCCAATTAAAAAACATGTAGAACTAATGGTTGATGCTCAGAAAGAGAGAATTATATCAGTTATTGAGAACATGTATTTTGTTGCAACACATGATTTACCTTTGGAAGTACATAAGCCAATTTGTGACTTGAATAGGTATAAAAAGACTCCTCACATGCCTCTAACAGATGAATACTCATCATATACAAATACAACATCTGGAAAAGACTTTCTAGAAGCTACTAAGGAGGTATATTGGAAAAAATTAAAGGATGAGATTTTCCAAAGTCCATATTACTCACTTTTAGTTGATGAAAGCACTGATCGGACTATGGTGCAACGTTTGATTATTTATATTACATATTTGACCAATGAAGGAAGAGGTCCATGTGCTACAAAATTCATACAATTGCTACAAATTAGGGATGGAACATCACAGTCTATGTATGATGCTGTGACATTTCTTTTAGCAGACATGAATCTATCCATGACAAAGCTAGTTGGATTTGGATCTGATGGAGCATCATCCATGAGGGGCATTCGTGAAGGTTTTATCTACTAAGCTTCGTCGACATGCCCATCATTTAGTAGATATCCACTGTATAGCTCATCGAGAAGCATTAGCAGCTAATGATGCTTCATCTTATTTTGAAGAGTTGCAAGCTATTGATAAGTTTGCAAACAAGATCTATTCATGGTTAGGGAAATCTACTAAAAGACATGGAGAATTGAAAGGGCTAATGGAGTCATTTCAAATCACAAGGCTAGAAGTGTTACAAATTCATCATATTAAATGGCTTTCTAGAGGAAAAGTCATGGAAAGACTCGTTAAGCTCATGCCTGCTTTGTTAAGGGACTAGAAGTTAGTGGAGAAAAAAATGTATGAGATGGCTACAATATTTCAAGTTCAATTTTGCATCCACTTACTTGCAGATGTGCTTATTGAATTAAATAAGCTAAATCAAAAGTTTCAAGAGGATCATGTTGACATTACATCTATTGGAATAACTTGGATATCACTATTAGCTTGCTTCATAAGAAATTTCTAAGAGGCACATTTGGGGCAGGTGCAATGCATACATCATCCTTCTTAAATAAAACACAACAAGGAACTCTTGAGTTTGCAGATTGCACAGGTATAGTACATGTACATGAATTGAGGTTTGAGAGTTTTCCAAAGTCACAAAGATCAGGGACACTAGATGGCTGCATTACGCTGGGAAAGGATTTTGTAATGAAGGTGATTGACTCTTTAAATGCAAGGTTCACAAATTTACCTATTTTTAATGCAGCTAAGTTTTTTAGTCCTCGTAATTATTATGAGGATATGGATGACAAAGACTCTCAAACAAGAAGATGGTTGACATGTTTATGTGAAAAACTTAGTGTTGGAGGCTTGCTTTTTGTGGACAACATTAAATGTATGGGTGAAATGGATGAATTTATATGTACTATGTATAAATCTTACCCAAAAAAGCATATGTTTGGAGCATGGGATCTATGTGGAGGTGGAATTGAATGGTTTGAAGGATTTCCATGCTTAATGCAACTATGGCAAGCAATTCTTTTTATTCTGGCTAGTACAACAGTTTGTGAAAGACGTTTTTCAAAATTAAATCGGATAAAAAATGAGGATAGGTCAACGCTTTCTTTAAAAACATTGGATATGTTAATGTTTATCTCTCTCAGTGCACCTCATGCTCTAAATGAGGTATATTGAAATGCTATTTATGATGAATGGAAAGAGATGAAAACTCGAAAACCTCTTCCACTATGAAAATAGATTGAAAGAACTAGTAAGTTTCAGTGTTTATTACCATCATTGCCTTACTCTATCGAGCACTTGAATGAACCATTTTGGTAAGTGAATTGTTTTATTTTTATACCATTTGCCTTTTGTAAATGAAATCATAACCATATTTTTCAAGTTTGTATGTGAAGTTTTTCTAACACATATTGAATGTAATTATTGCAGGATATTGCACAAGATATGTTAAGCTGGAGGACCACCACTGTCAAAGTTTTATAACTGAAAGAAAAAGCTATCTTAGATCAATTTTGCGGCCAAGTACAGGGACTGTAGTTCCAATAATTTCAGATGTGCAAATATTGGAAGTCTCAACTTTCCAAAAGAGTTTTAATAGACAATAGAAGAGTGATTTGGTCAAATTTGAAGTTTATAAGCTAGAATTACACTGATACTTCCTATATAAGCTAGAATTTATTTTTAATTTTATAAATGAGACCTTCCATATATTTTTAATATAAGTATTTTTGTTTCTTCGTATTTTTATTTTTATTTCAATTTCATTAAGATGTAATTATTTATATATGTTTATTTTTTGTACTCATATGCAGTTTCCCAACTACGATTTTGTCCCTATAGTTGGTTCAATTGTGGTTGAGTTCAAGGCCTGTGCAATATGATCTTATGTGGTTACATTTCTCAATCACACGTGTAAGATTAATTCATTTACTAATGCAGCCTTTGACATAGTAGTATCTTTTTGTTTGTGAAAAAATAAAAAGAAATTTGAAAATAATTTACTATTGTCAATTGAATTGCTTTTTTTTTATGCTTTTCATTATAGAAGTGAGACCTAGATGTGTGCCCTTCTAAATGAAATTAAGACCTGCCCTTCAAATTTGATCACTGGTTGGCAGTGTTCATAGTATCCCTCTCTTTTTCTAACAACTACTGCAACAGCTACAAAAACAGCAACATAAATAACGGCCGGAAGGAAACAGCAACTTATCCAGAAACTGCTAAGATGGCGGAGGTTTGAACATCTTTCTCTCCTCACCAACAAAGTAAGTAACACTTCTCGTTCATATTAAATATTCTTTCATTTACTAAATATGTTAAATTAATTACCTAACTTATAAACAAACATTAAAAATAATATATATAATATATATTATTACTATTATATATATAATATATATAAATTTAAATAATTTTATTATAATTTTGTTTGACGATTTTTTCTTTCACAATTTTTTCCCCAATCTTTTGATTGAGAAGCTTCTTATAATTTAATATGGACTAGATGTTCTCACAATAAATTTATATTTCAAAAATAATAAAAAAAATAGGTTACATTAAAATAAAATAAAAATTTGTAATTAACAAAAAGAAATCAATGCCAACCATAAATAAAATACTTCAATTTCTATGTTAATTTTATATCCACTTTATATATAAATAAAGTAATTGAAAGTAAAGAAGAAATAAGAAAAAATTAATTTACCATATAATACTAAAGAGATATGTAATTATTTTACTAATAAATATGGAGTTCACAAATTCCATGCAAAATAAATATAATTGGTATCCATGATATGTAATTTATTTTATGTTTAGGTGGCATGTAATAATTGAAACAAAATGTACTAAATATTTGTTGCTAGCCATAAATAAAATATCCCAATATCCATGTTAAATTTTATATAAAATAAAACAAAGTAATTTAAATAAAACAAAATTACATTTTCACTTTTCATTATAAGGGATATGTGTAATTTATTACATTCTTAATATCGGATTGATATATAACATTTAAAAAATATTAATAATTCTCTGTTATGTCTAAGACACTCATTGATGTGTAGTCACTAATGACCCACATGATTAGGTGCCCGATTGGGGTGATATATTGGACATGATGAAGATGTAGTCCTCCCAAGCTTACAATTTTTTTATTAATAACTAAAAAAAATTAATATGGATTATATATAAAGAGAAAGGATTATTAATCTATTTAAGGAGATTTATAATTCATTTATTTTTTATATGGATTTGACTTGTAACATTTTGGATATTAATAACAAAATTTGTGTATGTGTAACATTTTAAAAAATACTTTAAAAAAAGAATAATTGTATATATAAAGATTCTTATGGATATATGTTTTCTGCTTCTAATTATGATTGGGCATGTACTAACATTTCAGTATATAGAATGTGAGATAAAAAATTTCAATGGCAATTCTATATATACTATATAAAACGAAATATATACATATTAAAAAAGTTTAGGATGAATTAAAGAGACAAAATTCTTATTGCATTAATAATTTTTAGGGATATTTATAATTTATTAATCCTTTAATATGGAATTTACATGTAAAATTTCATATATATATATAGCAATAATTTTATGTACATAGAGAGAGTCCCATGGATACAGGTTTCCCACATTTTAATATGTACAATGTGAATCATAAATAAAATATTTTAATGTTAAATACAAAACAAAAGGAATATATATATATAATATATATTATATATAATATGATATATTATATATATATATATCTATATAATTCATCACTTAACATTTAGTGTAGATTGTATACTATATGAGATATTATATTTCATTATAGATTATTCAAGGAGATTTGTAAGTCATCACACCTGAGTGGAGGACCTTCAGCATTACAAGACTAATCCTAAATCAATCCTTAGAAACAATTTTCTTAGCTCCCGGAGCTATGTATAGGTGCAAGCCTTTGCAGAGCTGAAGCATAAAGAGCTACTAACATTCGTGGTTAGTCTCAGTTATTCCCTAAAATTACAAAAGTCTTGAATATGTGTAATATTTGAAAGTGAGTATTCAACATGATGTGGAGACCTATGGTGAAGAAAATTACTCCCCCAAATTAGATGAATTGAAACTATAGTTCCCCCTCCACCTATCTCTACACATTCATGCAGACGCCGCAAAGTTCCCACAACATCACACAAACAGGAGCCAAATTCCACACAAAAAATGAATCCTTCAAATCTTGGCCAAGTAACTTGCGCCAAAATGAATGATACAGATCATTCACATACGTGGGTATGCTTGGTTGTTTCTTGCATAGAGGAAAAAGTTACCTAAATAACCAGTGATGGAATTCCAACAAAATTATTGACATTGAACTTATACAGTAGCTTCTTCCAAGTCTTGCGAGGATTCTAGAGTAGCTGAATTAATTGATGGTCAAATTTGTGGAATCTTCAAGAAATATGACGCTTTCTCCATTGCAGATGACCTCTCACCTGCCATTGCTCTTGTTTCGCAAGTCACCTAATCTTCTTAACCCTTCTTGAAACGAAAATTTTAGAGAGTGCATTTTTTTGGTGTTATCATTCTCATCTTGGGAGGTAGTAGAACCAGATAATTAGAGTAAGGTAGAACCATAAAAACCATGCAGGGTAATAATAACATACTAGTTTTCTTTGATGGTTGGGCACGTTGAGTGGAGGCGGTAGAACCAACAGATTCAAGCATAGTAGAACCATAGAATCCAAGAAGGGTAATAATAAGATACCAATTTACATTGATGGTTGGGCATGTTGAATGGAATGGTACTTGTGATGAATAAAAGAAAGTAGACTGGTACAAACAGGATCATTTTGGATATTTCTAGATTGGTGAAGAATGCAAGTTGTTGGAATGTAAGAAATTTGTTATGTGTGATCGTTCAATGGAGAGGCCAAGTGGGCCTCATGAAAGGACCTGTCCACATGGATGTAATTTTATTTATTTTATTTTATTTTATATTTCCTTATTTTTAATTAGGACTTCCACATTTTACGAATAAAAAATGGAAGGCCTTTGTTCTTTATGTTTTTTATGGTAGCTTACCTCAAATAGATTTCTCTTTATGTTTTTTGCTCTAGGTAGAACAAGTTGAGTGAAGCCAATTTCAAAGGTTTCATGACCTATATGAATTAATGGTGAATTTCATTATGGTGTCTTCTACTTCAAAGTATGAGGGAAGGGTGAAATAATTTATTGAATTACCTACGTTATTGTTCAATATGAAATCTATGTTGGGTCTTCCAATTGGGTAGTTGATAAATTGGGTAGCATATCAACTTCCTATAAGAAATTATTTTATTAATGCTTTCCTAGTACTTGAGGGAATTTCACTCTATAAGGTCTTATAAGATCACGAAATATTGGAGATAATTAGCATCTGGTTTTGGTTGTGTCTAATTTTTGTTTGCAAGGGAAATGATGTTGAAGGTGAAGAGTTTATTAAACCATACACTCATAGTACCTTAGATTTTAATGTTGGCTACGTTTATTTGGTGATTAAGGTGATCTAGTGATTATGGGGAGTGAAAGTGTGACTTTAATAGAAACTTTAGCTACTTTTTATCAAACGTAATGTTATGAAAACAACTCATAAGTAGATGGATCAAAAAATTAAAAATTATCCTCTTCGAGGGGGAAACTTCCTTTACATTACATAAATGAAAAATTCTTGGATGATAAAAATGGAAAAACATCCTCAATATATATAGGAGTCTAAGGGGTCACATTATAATAATAGCCTACATAGAAATAATAATATAAGGACACAACAATAACAATAATGGGCTTTTACGGGGCACAAAAATAACAATATGGGGGCTACATGGGCACAACAATAATAATAAGGGGGATACACTAACGTTATAGGGACCTAACATGCCGCTTTCCTTCAAAAAAGTGTTTTCCTTAACACTTGAGTAGTTATAGATGCTTCTATATAAAATTTTGATCCTCCGATGTGGAATATTTAGTGAGTAAGTTCTTCCACTTAATGAGATACTCTAAAATTGATTGATTCTGTAGTTTTTGGGTTCTTATTTCTATGACTACTTCAACCTCAAATATGATTTTCCCTTCCTCGCCGAGTTCTTGAAGAAGTGTTTGAACTAGAAGATTGTCATTGATAACCTTCTTTAAGCATGAAAAATGGAAAACTTTGTGTACTCGAGAAGATGCAGGTAACTCCAATTTGTATGCCATAATATCAATCTTCTGCAACACCTTGTAATGACCGTAGTACTTGGGTGATAATTTATTATCCTTCTTAGCTTGATTGAGAGACATGTTCTTGTATGGTTGTAGTCGTAAAAATACCCACTCACCTACATCAAAACTTCCTTCACTTCAATGTTCATCTTCCTATTGTTTCATTCAATTTCACACCAGAGTGAGGTTATCCTTTAAGAGTTGAAGAACATGTCGTCGATGCCTGATGTGACCTTCCACTACTTGAACCATATAATTTTATCTTAAAGATGATGTGATGGATGGTAGATTATATCCATAAAGTGCTATAAATGGGTTCATGTTTGTTGTAGTATGGAAGGAAGTGTTATACCACCATTTAGCTAAAGGTAACCACTTAACCCATTATGTGTGTTTATCAGATACAAAGAAACAAAGACAATCCTTCCAAACATTTGTTCACTATATCAGTTTTCCCATGAGATTGAGGATGAGAGGATGAGCTATGACCTAATTTAGTACCAAGAGAAGAAAATAATTACATCCAAGAAAGAAAATCGAGTGAAAATGGCATCTCTAACACTTACTATAATGCTTGAATTTCCATGAAGCTTTTGAATTGTTTCCATAAATGTAGTATAACATTTACTAGCGTTAAAAGGATTATATAATGCACAAAAGTGTGCATACTTGGTAAGTCTATCAACCACCACCATGATGACACTATTTCCTTCATTCTTGGGTTAAACTGTGATAAAATCCATTGAGGCCTCCTCCCAACATGTACTTGGAATGGCTAATGGTTGTAACAGACCTGGGGTCTTAATTATATCGACTTTATTTTATTGCCAAACCAAACATTCTACCTCAAAATTCTAAATATCAGATTTAAGGCCATCACAAAAAAATTCCTTCATGACCCTATGGTAAGTTTTCAAAAATATTGAATGTCCTCCTAAGGGAGAGGTTTATAATTCCAAAAGAATATTTTGTTTGAGTTTGGAATTATTACAAAGATATAAGCAATCTTTTTACCATACTGTATCATTTTTCTATCTAAATGTATGAGATGTATTGGGATTTTGCTGCATCTTTTGAATTAGTGACAAAAACTCTTCATGATTCTTCCATTCATCCATCACTTTGGTTATCCACTCTGGTTCGATAATATAAATGGAAAAAATCAATTCTTCCTCACCCTCATCCTTTCTTAAGAGTGCGTCTACAATAACATTTTTCTTCCCCTTTTTGTAGATGATTTCAAAGTCATAACCAAACATATTTTTCAGCCATTTTTGTTTCTCTTTTGAAGCTAATCTTTGTTCCAAGAAGTATTTAATACTGTCATGATATATTTGTACCTTAAAGTGGCTTCCCATTAGGTAAGGTCACCATTTCTTTAGTGCATGTAGTATTTCCAACATTTCCTTCTCATAAATAGGTTTTTGTAAAAATTTTCCTTTGATTGGAAGACTTTCAAAAGAAATGAGTCTTCCCTCTTGCATTAAAACAACACCAATTACATTTCCCGAAGCATCACATTACACAATAAAATTTTTTATGAACTCTGACATAGCTATGACCAATGCTTGACACATTTCCTCTTTAATATGTTCAAAGGCCTTTGTTACTTCTAAAGTCCAAGAAAATGCATCTTTCTTCAATAATGATGTTAGAGGTTCCAATATTATCCCATAATTCTTAACAAACTTGCGATAATACCCTGTTAACCCAAGAAATCCTCAAAGATTCTTTATGGTTGTGGGGATTTTCCATTATTTAATGGTTTTATTTTCTTTAGGGTCTACCTTAACACCCTCATGAGATACAATATGGCCCAAATATTCCACCTCCTATACTCCAAAGCAACATTTGGAGGCTTTTGCATATAATTGTTTCTTCTCCAATAGTTTGAGCACCCTGTCAACATGTTGAACATGATCCTTCCAAGACTTGTTATAGATCCGTATATCATCAAAAAATACTAACACAAATTTTCTAAGGAAGGGTTTGAAAATGGAATTCATCATAACTTGAAATGTGGAAGGTGCATTAGTAAGGCCAAAAGGCATGACCAAAAATTCATAATGACCCTCATGAGTTATGAATGTTGTTTTCAGAATGTCTAGAGTCGACAATCTAATTGATGATATCCTTAACGAGGATTCATCTTGGTGAATTAAATTTCTCCATGTAATTCATCCAACAATTGATCAATCATAGGAATTAGTAATTTAACTTGAATAGTGAGCTTGTTCAGCTCCTTATAATCTGGATACATATGCCATGATCCATACTTTTTGTGCACCAATACTACTAGAGCAGAGAAAGAACTTTGCATAGGTTCAATTATACCAACCTCTAACATTTCTACAACCATATGTTCAATTTCACTCTTTTGGGAATAACCATATCTGTAAGGCTTGATGTTTGGAGGAACACTTCTTGGAATCCTTTGGGAGTCTTAAACACCTTGGGATTATTGTCTACAAGGTTTTAGAGATCTCGAGAAATAGATGATCTCGATGTTTGAACATACAATGAGCATAATTTTGCAATTACGCCATGTTATTCTTTATTCAGAAAAATTTTCATGCCATTACAGATGATTATCTTTCTTGGTTTCCCTGCAATTCCCCTTATCTCAACTTGCTTTCCTTCCAAATTTTTTTTAAGAAAACTTCGTGAAAACTGAAACCTATCTTCCCTAAAGATTGTAACCATTGCACTCCTAGTGCAACATCAACACGACCCATTGGAATGAAAATCATTGGAATATTCTATCGCACTTTCCAGAGAAATTTACAGTTCCTACATTTGTAACCATCACATGACACTTTGATGCTAGATATAGGAAGAAATTCAATTCGTTGGCTATCTTACAATGAATGAAATTATGGGTACTACTTGAATCAATCAACATTATTACCTTTTTCTTCTTGATATATCCTTCTGTCTTGAGAGTTTGATTTAGTGGGTAATTCCTGCCATGCATTACAAGGTATCATCATATTCATTTCTTTTTTATGGGTTAGTTTTTCGGTATATCATCATCTCTTATGTTTGTTGTTCCTTTATTCCTTCTTTATACAATCTATGTAGAGTGATTTCTTCTAGACACTTATGACCTTACTGTTTTTCTATCACAACTGTTAAGAAAGGCCTTTTTTTTTTCCTCCAATTGTTTTGGTGTTGACCTTGTATCTTATGGAAGACTAGGGGCATCAACACTTCCATATTTATAGTTGCGAGTGTTAGACTTCCTTGTTGCCATAATTTTTCTTTCAACCTTCCTTGCCACTCTAAATGCCTTCTCCAATGAATCAGGTTACCAAAGGAGAACCTCATGTTGGATGTTATATTTTCAAGTCCCTGTGAGGACATCAATCCTATGCTCCTCTAGAATGTCGTTTACCCTAATATTCAATTTTTGGAAGTCTTCAATGTGCTCTGCCATTGAACCCTTTTGTTTCAGATTTATCAATTGGCTAAGGAAGGTGTTGCTCTTTGTATCTTCATAATGTGCTATCCTTTCCTCTGTAAAAATTGACTAGGTGAAAATTGGTTTACGAGAACAAATCCATCTATATGATACACTTTGATTGAGTTCTAAATATAAAGATGCAATACATACCTTTTGTGAGGGTTACACATTTTGTAGATCGCAATGTTACTCCATCTGTAGTATCCATGTTACCAGATCCTTGCCATCAAAATTTATCATATGTATATTTGGAATGTGTTGGTTCTTAAAAACCACATTGGAGTGTCTAAAATCATAATTCATATTCATTTTTTCCTCATCATGATATTCATCAATTACCTTATCACCTCTGGGAAGCCTTTCTTGCAACAACATTGTCAAACCTTCCTTACAACCTTCCATGTATGCTTTCAAACCATCCATCTTAGCTTCCATGTCATACTTGAAACCTTCCATGTCTGGTTTTAAACCATCCATGTCATCTTTGGTTGTTCTCTACAAGAGCGAACTTTGTCGCACTTGGTCCCATAATTTTGATATATCATGCTCCAATTCTTCCTCTTCATGTGTCATAGTACATATTTCTGAGGGCCAAATGGGAGTAAATTTATTTTTTTCTGGAGGAATTTTATAACCAAATACTATTATATATGCTTCAACATGCCCTTGGAATCACTTCAAATAATTTTTCAAACAAACGTTATGCATTTTTTTAAAAAGAATACACACATTTTTCTTGCTTTTAGGAGCTTGATTTTGAAACCATTGTAACTCCCTAATTTCATATCTCAAAGTTTTGAAATTTATTTCTATGGTATCTCTCTAAATCCTATTTTCAACACCACAAGTCTGACCGATATTGGATTCTTCAAGAAATATTTATGCCAAATCTGCCACGATGATCTCATTATGGACTCATTTAGTAGAGTGAGGTTGTACGGGATTCCACATGTCACTATTTCATCCTTCGGCCCTAAAACTATTACATGGAGAACTAAAGTTCATGCAATTTTAGCTACTTTTTATGGAATCCAAATCCAAAGTTATGATGATTTTCCCTAGGTCACATGTTTGAGACAATATTCTGGAGGCCACAAAAACCCTAACTTCCTTAGAACATATATCTGAAAATATAGCGAATTAAGATGTGAAATTTTTACACAAAGTTCTCAGAAATTTCACTTCCATGTGGCAAAAATTTCATCTTCCGAAGCCTCATAGAAAAAATGGTATATAAAAAAATCCAAGGTGTCTTGTTTGAAGAAGCGAAACCCTAGAACCAAAACCTCTTATACCAAATGTTACGCAAACAAGTCATAAATATATAGATAAATGACCTAAAAGTTATCCTCTTTGAGGGGGAAAACTTCTTTACATTACATAAATGAAAAATTCGTGTATTATGCAAATGAAAATACCTCCTTTGTATATATAGGATTCTAAGGGGTCACAATAGAATGAGAGCCCACATGATAATAATAATGTAAGGATGCAACAATAATAATAGTGGGCTTCTATGGGGCATAAAAATAACAATTTGGGAGCTACATGGGTACAACAATAACAACAAGGGGGATACAATAGTATTATAAGGACTTAACAAATAATACTCTATGAAGAATAAAAACAATTTAAAGCATTATTATTTTTATTACATCTATTGTTTAGATAAGTTGAGAGAAATACATTTAGAAATAAGGATATAGATAATAATAGAAAGAGATTCATATTTTGGCATTTATCTTTCGTTCTTAGCTAATTGTGGTTGAGTTAGCTTAATACTACTTGAATGATTCATGTATCATATGAAGCTAGACCTGAGCTATACACATTTTAAATTGAATGAGAATTTAAAAGATAGGGGATTTGTTTAAAAATTTAGCAAATGGACTGATGAAACACTTTTCATTCCCCAATTTTATTTCATTCTTATGGTAGAGGCACCTCTGTACTACTTTCAAAACAACTACGTTCTAAATAAATAAGGTTGTTGTCTAGAGAACTTTTTGAATTTAAATTATTGAGTGCTTTCCCTATTTTAAGGGACACCATGATCCCAACCTTGAAAAATCATGGATGCATCTATAGTAGTCATTTTTGCTAATCCTTGTAATCATATATGATCAACATTGCTATCATATTTCATCCATTTCTCTGCCTTCAAAATAAATGGAATGATGAAATCAACCATATTAGTCATCTTGTCAGGAATCCCCATGAGAACAAAACCAACCCGAAAGTGGTTAGTATTTCCCATCATTATTTTTCATTCAAATCTTCCATATGAAATTACTTTCTATGTAGCAGTCACAATATACGGGTATTTAAAAATATGGATGGATATACCAATCGTCATGCTTGTAAGAAATACCCAACCTATGTGTTGCGATGGAAAATAGATCACCCAGTTTTATCATTCTCCACAACATGCAACATAAATTTCGAGGTGGGCATGTGCCTCACTTTCATATTTCTAGGCATGACTCCAATGTTGAATTAATTTCCCTAGTTTTTTGGTGTGAATTTTTATTTACCATGAATGAATAAATGCACTTTAATCGTATCTTTAATTTAGATATATCCTCAATTCTTTTAAGTGACATATATACTTGAAAGTAATAATAGAATCCAAATTCCTATGCTTCTAATTCACAAAAGTGTCCTACAACACATTTCAAACTCCAGATTGGAATTCATCCTACAAGCACTAAGCAATGCTCCGCACTTACCTACATTAGGTTCATATAATATATTATTGATATAGGCTTTTCCTTCATTTAGTCACCTACTTGGATAATAAGGTCGATTATACACATATAGTTCTCAATTCCTAGCTGGAGATTGGAATCTTGATTCAAGTAATTGAAGTAACAACAACACTCATTGACTAACATTGTATGGTTGCATCCATAAAGAACACTAAAAAAAGTTGTGTGACCTAGATTAATGCATGTTTGTAGCATTTGTTTGAAATATAGGACCCTCTTTTCCATACTCGTATTTAGCATATTATACGATAATGGTTCCCATAAAACTGAATCTAACTTTAGAATTTTGTGGAATAGATGGCATGTGATCTTTTATGAACTTGTGTTTGCCATACATAGTAATAAGGGTATTACCCATGAACACATACGACTCAAATCTAGATTTGGTAATGGCTTTCAACATGTTTACCCTATTTTATATCTACCATTTTATGCAAATATTTATTAATGGGTATCCAAAAACGTTTTAAAACCTCTTCACCATACCAATGGTCAACATATGTTGAAATCATCAAATTACCAGATACAACCTATTTCTTATACATGTTGTAAAATAAGTCATATGATTAACCTATATGGTTATAATTTTCATATCTTGTAATTATTACAGTCCATGCTATTACATCCAAAAAAATCATGTTCTCCCAGAAGACTATGTTTTCCATATTTGATACTCTAAAAGATTGCATAAATTTTAACCAAGGCATGTGAAGGCATATGCATCAAATCCTACTCTAATTATTTATGCACAAGACATGCTCTATTTCAAATTTGATAGGTTTTCACAAGCACTAACACAAGTAGACTGGTAGGGAATAACATCTCATTTTGGTAAAGGTGTTGTTCCTTGTCCTTGTTCTCCAAATCATGCAACACAATTTTTGTGTTGGTCCTGTACTCTACCTACATCTATGTACACATAAGGACTCCAATATTGAATTCATTTCCTCCATTTTTGGGTGTGTAATATAATGGATAAGACTCCAAGTTAGAAGGTAATGATTGTGTCATGATCAATTAAACGGAAAACTAAAAAATATATATTTCTTTGTTTTACAAAAAAGGCATTACTGCAAAATACTATGGACCATGAGATACTAGAAATTATACCATTCTCTAATGCTACCAATAAATTATTTCATGCTTCCGTTCAATTACCTACCCATCCCACAAAGTTGATATATTTTCCTAGAAGATAATCCATAAGCTATAACATGACAACCTGTAACTCCTCCAAAAAATGAAATACAAAAGCTAGCTTTTCCACACATTATGTTTAAGGATATTCCATGGAAAAATAATATAGTTTTTCTTACTACACAATATTCTCAAGGATATTCCACATTCTCTTTGGGTGACAATAAAAAACAAATGTAGTACTTAAGGAACCTTCCTTAGAAGACAATCTACATACAAACATGCGAAAATATAAAAAAAAAAATATTTTTTCTTATGAAAAATGCAACAATTCCTTTGGTTGATTGGATTCAATAAGCTTATTAATAATCCTCAACATCATGAATAGATTCAACCTCCTATCCATTAATTATTTGGGTAGGGACCTCATGTGATCCTTTAAATAGCTCATTCATTGGTACTTCTGAAATAATCTGATATCAAGAGGTAACTACACTTTCACCAAGCACTACTATGAAGATAGTTATAAATTCTACCATGTCATATTTATGACTAACTTTGGTGTGGTAGATTCATCCCAAATTTTGGTCCACTCTTGATAAAGAATCCTAACATCACCCTTTCCTAGAAAATATTTTTATAATTCATTTAGGCATTTTGTATAATGTGAGAAAAAAAAATTGAATCATGAAAGAAAACTAGGGAATGCCATTATCATCATCATCATCATATTCATCTGATATTTGATATATTGAAAGAATTATTTTGTCTAATCCTTACCAAATTCATCAAAATCAGGATCTATGGTAGTTGTAGACACTGTTCAACAAGCTTAAGAGTTGCGTGAAAATCAACCCCTCAATCATTGATTCCTTCAAAAAATTTCTTCATTTCCTAGGATAATTTTTTTATAATTCCTTTGGGATATTTATCTCATCTATTAATCTAAGAATTTATTATTTGAATCAGAGAACAAACTAGGGCATTCCATCATCGTCATCATCATCATCATCTACAGCCCAAATATTACTTCCTGAAAGATTTATTTTGTCTAATCCTTACCAAAGTCATAAAAATCAAGATTTGGATAGTCATAGATAATGGTTTAACAACCTTAAGAGTTGATTCCTCCATATCACCCCATGAATTAGTGATTCCTTCAAGTTTTCTCTGTAATTTCTCAACATTTTGAGGGTACTCTTTGGCATTATTCTGGGCTCTCAAGTTGTTTCATGTGCACAATCTTTGTCGCCTCTTGAGAGTCCATGACTATAGATTTAACACTTTCCACTGTTGAAGCATCATCTATGATTCCTATGATTATTTTGATTCTTTTTTTATCTCCATCCTTGTTTTATCCACCAATAAATTCCCAAGCTCTCGTGTTAACAAATCCCTTCCCATGCCTCCCTAACTATTGGTTTTCTAGTCTTGATCATATCGAGTATCTTTGCATTTTATGATTTTGTGTAACCATGGAGAAAATTCCATGTAAAAAATACATAAGGCCATAGTCGATGGGACACGTATTTGAAGCTGAATGGTGGGAGAAACATCCTATTGGGTGTTGATTCGGTTGATTATGGCTAAGGGATTTGGAAAACACAATAGCTAAGGCTTTGGAAAGGAAAAAAGGCATTTTGGCACATTTATTTATGAAAATAATGGAAATTCGGAGAAAAATGAGGTGAAAGGTCATAGGTTGCATGCGAGGAGGAAAATGAAGGAAAATTATCGAAAATGAAGAAAATAGAGGCATCATTTTTAAAAAGGTTTCTGAGAATCAGTTCATAATATTTTGGCAGGATTTAATGGAACCCTCTTGTATTCTCTCTCTCTCTCTCTCATACTCTTGGATAATTAAATTTTTCTTGGAGCATTATTGGTGGGTGTGGCATACCTGGATGGAGAAAGAAGGCAAAGGAAGAGCGAGAAATCACAAGAAGGCATCGAGAGCAATAGCTACATAAGGTTTTCTTGTAGGTACTGACTTGCATGTATGTTTCCTTCACTAATTTTGGCATGAATGGCACATGCATGTGGTTTCTTGGTTCTGATCTATCATTGGCATGGAGGATCGTTTGGATTGACATTGCATTGTATAGCCTTGTCCTCTTTTTATGATTAGCCTCTTCTTGTTCAGCATCTCTTTTTATCTCTGATTAAAGGCCTATTCCTATTATGGGCGTTTGTCCCTTTAGGTTAGTAGTATTAATATAGTTAAATTAAGTTATACCCTAGGGTCTACCTTATTTATATTTAAGTTGTGATAGCTTCCATTAAATTATGGGCTTATTGATAGCTTTTATTAGCATATAGAATATTTCTCATAATAAACTAAATTTATTCCTCCTTTACTAATCAATCTATCCCTTCATTAATTAAAGCATATTTATTTAAATAGTTAACATAATAGGAAGATATAAGAATATATAATTATTTATATATATCTTAGATGATTCATCCCTCATTAGTAATTTAATATTAAAATCTTCATCTATATTACGTTACTTAAACAATCAAATTACTTTTAACCTAAGTTCTCTTATCTCTATGAATTTAATAGTATTATCTTATTATTATTGGATTTATTAATATAAATTAATTAATTGAGCATAGTCATTTAAGTAATAACATAAGAAGATGATATAATTATTTATATAGATCTTATATTATTCATCCCACATTAATAATTTGAATATTAAAATCATCATCTATATTATGTTCTTAAACAATCACATTACTTTTAGCCTAAATTTCTCTTATCACGATAGTATTATCTTATTATTATGGGATTTATTAATATAAATTAAACTAATTCCTCCTTTTTATTATTAAAGCATATTTATTTAAGTAAGAACTTAATATAATATATCTTACATTATTTATTCAAACATTAATAATCTAATAACAAAATCATCATCTATATCACGTTATGTAAACAAATAAGTTACTTTTAACCTAACTTCTCTTATCCCTATGTATATAATATTATTATCTTATTATTATTGGATACAACATAATTTACTCATTTATTAATTCATGATTCATTAGAAAGAAACCATTCTAGGGTTTTATATAACCATTAATTTATTAAAAGCAAATAATATTCTAGGGATAATAGTCGCTAATGAATTAAGCTTACCTAATTGCTCTCATCTCTAGAATTACTATAAT
>APFE030723667.1:26174-58634 GCA_000404065.3 Pinus taeda
TTTAGAGGTACCACAAATCAAGCATTATGCTTTGGTGGTTCAAACATTGCTCTACAGGGATATGTTGATGCAGATATGGTGGGTGATAAAGATAACAGGAGGAGCACAAGAGGGTATGCGTTTACTGTAGGCGGAACAACTATCAGTTGCGTCTCAAAACTACAAATTGTTGTTGCACTATCAACAACAGAAGCAGAGTATGTTACTGCTACAGAAGTTAGTAAAGAAATGATTTGGTTACAAAGGTTTCTGGATAAATTGGGTAAGAAGCAGCAATTGGGAAGGTTATACAGTGATAGCCAGAGTGCCATACATCTTGCAAAGAAATCTGCATTTCATTCCAAGACTAAGAATATACAACTCAAGTACCATTTCATATGGTCGGCATTGGAAGATGGACAGTTGAAGTTGGAAAAGATAGACACTAGCTAGAATCCTGCAGATATGTTAACAAAAGTTGTAACCAAGGAGAAACTGAGAATATGCTTAGTTTCAATTGGTCTTCAAGTATGATGAAGAAGATAAGAAATAACCAGGTCCAAAGTGGAGTCATTATCCAACAAATGAAGCAGCGGTGGAGTTGTTATAATCAGTCTCCAAGTGGGATATTATTGGGTGTGGAGCCTAATTATCTTTTGTATTCAAAGGTATTGTCGCATTGGACCCCAGCTCAAAATGGGGTGGCAACGCCAGCTATAAAATATTCACTACAGGGGGGCTCCAGGGGGTGTGGCTATGACCTTTTGGGAGACCCCCCTGATGGGGGGATTAGGGGCAGCACCCCAAAAGCTAAGAATAGATGTAAAATTGCCTTGTAAATATTGTAATTTCATAGTCAATATGGGTCGTTCATTAGGTAGAGATCAGACAGTAGAAGTTATGTTTAATTTAGGGTTTTTCTCCATGTGCTCCTCCATAACCTTGTCCATTTGTTGTTGCCATGTGGAGGATCCCTATCTGGAGGTCATGGCCATAATATTCTTCTTTCCCCAAGGGATAATCATAAAGAAAATAAATTTCTTCGTATGGGAAATGATATTACAACATTGCTTCGTAATGATCAAAGAAATGATAGTAGGCGGTGCTACCTTTGGTATCCTGTACAACTTATCACCCAAAGTAATAATAAAAATTAAAGGCCTAGTCTCATACACAAAATGCCATTTCCACAGGTATGTTTGACCTAATAATACATCATAAACTTCAAGAGGATAAATGTCACACAATACCTCATCTGTGATAGGCTTGATGTTGTAGGAAAGGTGACATTGTTGGCTAACGTGAAGAGACTGCCCTTGGTGAAGCCACCCAATGGTGTAGACTATGGGTGTGGTGTTACTAGTATGCCCAACTACTTCACGAACTCTTCTAAAATGAGGTTCTTTTGGCTTTCTCTATCGGTAATGAACTATACCAGGGAACACTTCACCCAAATCTATGAGTGCAAGAGCCACTCCCCCTCCTCCGGATCTTCGAGCTAATCCTTCTAGATCTTGGTGGTGGAAATAATGGCACTAGGCTCTGCATCGATAATCTGCTTCCCTTTCTCATTCCGCTTATCATTTTATGACTGGAAGTCAAAACATGCATATGATTCACAAGCCTTCGTCTTGGCTACCAGTGACTTCCTAGCCAGGCACTCACTTGTGTTGTGAGTGGGGATCTTATGGAACACATGTCATTTCCCTGCGGCCTTCTTTGTCTTCAGGGTGTTGTTCTTCACTTGCGACTTCAGAGGATTGTCCTGAATCACCCCACCTTAGATTTGTCCTTTTTTTTGTAGCTTCGAGGTGCCTTTGCCTTGCCTCATATTTGGAAATCCAATGGCTCTCTTCTTTTGTTTAAAATTTTTCTCAATCTTAACAGTGTATCAATAGGTGATGCCAAGCGAGGAGATGTCCAAGAAGTCCATCTCATCCTGAATGTACTTGTGTAGACATCTAAAGTACTTGAGTACCAAATGTCACTCAAAATCCTTGATACCCAGGTTCGTGTGAAGGGTATGGAAAACATTTGTGAACTCCAGCACATCTTCGTCTCTTCCCTGCCGCATTGTGGTCAACTTTATGTATTTATCTTCACAGCTCTTGACATGGTAATATTATTCTTTAATGGAATCTCAGAAATAATTCCAAGTGGGTGTGGTTGAAAACTGTGAGGATTCCCTCTCGTCATTTTGTTCATAATAGGTTTCCCACCAGGCAGCTTTGACAACTGCAACATACATATTTTCCCAATTGGAAAAGTCATAAACTAAAAAATATCCTTCCAATATATTTAACCATCTATCTACAACGTCTGCATCTATCTAGCCTTCAAATATGACAATATCAAAGTTAACTTGTACCTTAAAAGGAGTGGCACCTCCAGATTGTCTACTAGATGAAGATGTGCACCTGTGGCTACGAACTGAAGGATGTAGGGAAAGTTGTCCATCATTGCGTTCCTCTGTTGCTTGAGGGAATCCTCAAGAAACATTTTTAAAGGATGTCCTACCCCCTCTTATTTATTTTCTCCCACCATGGGAGGTCATTGGGGTTTGTGAGGCTTGTCTTGCAAAGGTTCAACTAGTTTGATCCCTAACCCCTTAAACCCTGACCTCGTTGGGGACATGCAAAGAAAAAAAGAAAAAGACCAGACCGCTTTGATACCACTGATCTAGACTTATGCAGGAATGAAACAAAATATATAAATACACATACATAGAGATGTAGCAGAAATAAAACTTCATTTCATTAATATCAGAGAACTAAATTATGCTTACATACATAAATGGAAATCAACTAGCTCGGGCGATGGTAGCTTATCTCTGGGAAGAGATGTCACTGCTACATGCCTCTGGACTATGTTACAATGAGGCTCGAAGGTCTATATATTATTGAGAAACAATGGGAAAACTATAAATCCAAAAAGCTAACCCTAATAGATGAAGCGCCAAAACTATTGGCCCCATTTTGGTAAATTGATACATCAATTTCCTGGGGTCATAACTTTGGCATATGATCTCTGTTTAATGCACACAATACCTCTTTGGAAATATCTATCCAAGGAATACAACTTCTGACTGCAAATAATAATTAATCAATTAAGCTTACCCATTTTCCAAAAAAAATGTCGTTTATGGCCTCAAAATGGATCCGGAAGTTCAAGGCCCAAAAAAATTCCAAAAATAGTAAATTGTGCTACAATTAAGGAAACTGAATAACTGAAAGAAACAGTGGTGGAAGTTCAGGTAGAATAGGAGGTTTTCCATTGATATCCACCTAGATTAGATCGAATGTAGGTTCATTCTCCTTGGTGAAAACCTGTAAATCATTCAACTCTTAGTTGCAAGGACACAATTATCTTGTTGATCATGCTTCCATAAAATCATATCTGGCTATGATTTAGTTTATAAATGAGCCCATGGGATCTTTGTCCAACATTCTCAACAAAAAAAGGACTTATAGATTCATAGGACTACACACTCAGTAATTAAACAACAAAAATAACTCAACAAAATAGGAAATTCATATTATTTTAATCACTCTTCATAATGCAGTGCCTCCCTCAATCATTTTGTGAGGGCTATGACTGACGTCACCCTAGGCCTTTTCATCATATAAATGACCACCCTTTTCAATGTCGAAGAATATAATTTATAGATAATTCAATACATCAAATGGATCATATCAGATCCATTCTTTCATCCTAAAATCTCGTAACAATTTCCTAAAATCATGCAAGTTTCCTATTTATAGCAGATTGACCATATTCTATGAGTGAGGTGTCCCATATTTAGATACATCATTTAACTGATTCACCAATGCTTTATTGTTTGTGGTTTCGACATTAAACATAAATTTCATTCCAACAAAGTAACAAACTATGTCCACCATTTTTTCCTCCTTCCACAATCTTGTATATTGAAATTCGACTTAGGATATGTCAATGCTCCTACATCATACTCCCAAGGAAAATATAAATTATGACCTCTAGGTCATATGATTTTCTGAGTATTCTCGAAACAACTTTAACTTATGAGTTGCAATAAAACCTCTATGGTAGCAAGTCTTCCCTTCTTATTGCACAATACCTCATTGATCTTCTCTCCTCAAGACTCATTCTTTTGATATCTTTCTGGTTCTATCCCTAGAACCAATCAATCAATCTTTTATTTTAGGTTTCTGCAAATATTCTCACCTCTCTCTGCTACTACCTACAAAAACAAAAGCCACACACTTATCAATCCTCACCAAACTTGTACCTACTTCTATTGTTGCCCAAATATTCACATTCTCCACTTCTTTCTCAACTCTACATGCAGGACTTTCTCCTGTTATTATACCACCTGAAGAAAATGGTTTCTAGGGGCTCTTTAAAATTGATTCTTATGTTTCTCTTTGACAGCATCCAACAACAAGGTTTTCTTGTTTCATGTGTTTGAGTTCTCTATCCTACGACCCGTGGGTTATTGGCCCATGATTACCTTGCAAAAATCATGTTATTGAAATTTCTTTCACCATACGTAACAATGGTGCTAAGTCTTGGATCCATATTCAATTGTGGAGACATTAAACCCCATTTCCATGCTACTCACTTCTTCTTTATTCCCATTTAATAGATGGTTCCTAAGAAAAAATATTTCGTACCTCCCCACTAGAATTATGATCTCACAATACATCCAACAATTTATTAATAGATTAGAACAAAGTTGCAAGCCAGGAGGCTGCAACAAGTTCCCCCCCCCCCCCCCCCCCCCCCACACAACACACACTAGGCTCACACTAATGTGCAAACAAAGAACCCAATATCAAGTTTTCCTTCCAACCATCAATCCTTCTCGTGATCATTAATTTCAATCTCGTCATCATAGCCAAAATTAGCAAATATGCCTTTACAATTGATGTTTTCCAAATAGAAATGGATCATTGTCAACATTAGAATGCATGTTCATTATCCTTGGTGACAACTTGTATTCAAATTTTAGTTTCAAGGACACATAATTATTTTTATGATTTCCCATCAATAAAATCATACCTAGTCATACTCTATTTTATAACAAACCCCATAGGAACTTCATTAAAAATTTTCAACAACTGAGCTTATAGTTTCATAGCCTGTTGATCATCTAAATGGATTCCCTTTTCAATGTTGAAGACTATAATTTATAGATAATGCAATAAATCAAATGGATCATATAATGTCTATTCTTTCTTCCTAAAATCTTGTAACAATTTCCTAAAATTGCGGCACTTCCCTATTTATATAAGATTGATGATATTCAATGAGTGAGGTGGATCATGATTAGATACATGATTTAATTGATTAAGAAATGATTTAAGGGTTGTGGTTTCAACATTAAACAAAAATTCCATTCCAACAAAGTAACAAACCATGTCCTCCGCCATTGTTTCCTCCTTAGAGAAGCTTTTATATTCAATTTTGAGTTGGGTTGTGTCGATGCTCCTGCATCAGAAGACCACATACAAGTCAATGTGAGTAAAAGAGGAAATCTTCCATATTACTACATTGTAACATAACAAGAAATCAAAACATGAAATCCTCATAGCCAACATTTTACAATAAGAAATAAAGTTTTTATGCTAATAGTTATGTGCTTCACTATCATTCTCATGCACTATCTTAGCTCTTGCAAGAATTAACACAACACATTATTCCACTCTACATAATGGTAGCCCTAGGCATGTATAATGCACTCATAACAACATTTCAACTGATATGTGCATACATTTATTCATGAGGAAGAAGCATAAGAGCACTTATCTTAACAATACATAAGTGTTCCAACTGAGAGTGGGACTCTAACTTTATGCCCAACCATAGACAAACTGCAAGCACTATTAATTGTACTTGTCACCACCGAGCCATATTCCAAAGCTTGAGGTGGAGTTCTTTTAGAGGGAACACTTTAAAAAATATATCGATGAAAAAAATACATGATGACATCCCGCTTTCATTCCCAAGGAAAACCATATCCCCCTTTGTAATACTTATGCTCTGTAAGTTTTATTCGGTGCTTTAGCTAGTTTATTGCTCTCCTCAAAGCTCAACAACATAAATAAAAATCTTTCTTTCTCCACCTCTACTCTAACATTTGGGTGCCTAGAGGTTTTCCCCCTCTCCGCATACTCTTCCTCTATTTTCTTCTCTCTATGACCAATCAACTTTCGATCTAATTTCAACTCTCTCGTTCTCCCCCATTTTCAACCACTCCAAACTCTCATGCCTCTTCCTATTATTTCTTTTGCGGTAAGCTAAAGGAAACATTCCTTTGTCATTTATCTTTCAATTCATTTATGGCATGGCCAACCCCATTTAAAACCATTCAACCAACCAAGGACTCATATTTAAAACATCAATTCCCTCAAGCAATCTCATACCTCAAACAATGGAATCTGTGTCCCTCCCACAACATTTTAATTTATAAAAGTATTTACATTGGATACATGAGGATAAGAAACTGGGGTGTTACAAACACACCGCACACTAATCTATAACCCATTTTATTATTTTCCACTCATACTTCTTTGTAGAACATCACACACATATATCGAGAATATCTTATGTCGACTAAAGATCTACAAACTCTATGACCATGTCAATCTAATTTTTCCACCCAAAAACATGATTATATCAAACCACCAACTCTTAATGACTTATTTCTTGAGAATGTCTATTGATGAAGTCAATAATTATTTCCATCAATACTTATATTAAAAATTCACTTTATTAACTAATATATTATTACAATTTCAATTTATTAATGCATGTGAATGTTCCATAGTTATAAAAAAATCCATGTTAAAACTTAAAATCATTTTAATCTACTCATGGACGTGAATCATGTGATACTTATAGAAAGAAAAATCCATCTTATTACCTTATTATTATATTATCATTCTAATTTCCAATTAAGGCATAACAACAAATTTTCATTTTTTTTTCTCTTTTGAAATTAGATACTTTTTAGTTTTTGTAATTAATTAACTTCAAGTTTCCAAATAACTAGTTTTATTTTTGGACTTATTTTCATCTTTTGAGTTAGGTAATTTTTAAATAATTAGAGTTTTAAAAGTACGTATTTCCAAATAATTAATTTTTTAAAATTAAATTAAGTACTTTCAAATAATTAGTTTTCATATATTTTTTTGATATTGAAGGACTATTTAGAAACTCATTTATTCTTTTTAGTTTAGAAATATTCCTTTTTCTTCTAAAATGATTGGTAAATTTAAAATAATGAATAATTTTTGAATGGAAATTTTAAAAATATACTTTTAGGAAGGGCCATACTTCTTTGGAATGGCTAGGAAGATTCAATTTTGATGACTGACTAAGAACGAGTGAAATAGTTTTAAAACATTGGGTTGTAATGTAAACAATAAATTAAGTCACTATAGTGACGTTGGAATTATTGATTTTTTTCTCCACTTTCGCCAACCATGAGAGTTGGGAGTGGAAGATACAATAACCATTTGAAGTTCTTCTACATTTACAATTATTTCTTTATCGGAGTTCGAACTCTCTGATCCATAAAATCTTTTGGTGTCACTTGCCTCTTTTTCCAAAAAAAATTCACATTCCGTTGTTGGAGTACTCGAGATGGTGGTGCTTTAGCTAGAATCAATGAATCTACCTACTCAGCCATGATTTTCTCTATGATTTCCTAGGAGTTGTTTTTAACATTCGTTGTAGTATCCTGGGGTTCTTCTTCCTCTGCCTCATCAACCTGTTTGGGTCTTGTCTCATTTTTCTTTTGGCGTCCTTTTTGCCTCAAGACTCAAGTTTTGAAGATTTCTAGTTTGAAGACAAATTTGGCATCTAAATGTCATATTTTCAAACTCTAGAGCCCTGGAACACAACACATTATTATGAATTAGAATAATATGGTCAGGAAAAACTTTACTAAGTTCTACCTCTACACAAATCCCAGAAAACGTGAATATTCCATTTATAAGTATATCCCTATCCAGCTTTAGGAATTTCCCCAAAGAGTTGTTGATTCCTTCTAGCACTTTCTGATGCCATAAATGTAATTGAAGATTATGTAATCTGACCCACATTGGTACTGTGGAGATCAACATGGTATTTACATAAAATCCTGGAAACCATGGGATCATAAAAATACATGTACTACCTCCGAACCATGGTCCTTGTTTTAAGACAAAATCCATATCATTTTTGCATCAAATGATCCAGGTCCAGGCATGACAAAGGACACTTCCAAGACCTTTTACTTCTGTGATGTGATAAATTACATTTTTAAAAGAAAATAAATGAATACATCTACATGTTGTAAAGAAGAGGAGCATGACATCCATCAACACATGAAAACATAATGTTTGGTCTAAAATGCATATGCAAATTAGAGCTTAATTTAATGTCAATCCGGGAAGGTAAACTTAGAAGTGCTTATCTAAAATATATAGATCTAGAAAGATTCCAAATTTGTCCAGGATCTTCAAGTCCCATTACAGGAACATATTCATTAAGATCTCTTTCAATAACTAATCAAACCTAGATCTAACAATTGTTTGAGATCTATGATTCTCTTACAAGAACATATTCTACAAGATCTCTTCCAAAATTAGATCATCTAATTAGAACTTAAAAGCTGAAATGAAGTAAACCTAGATCTAATCATTGTATGAGATCTTATGGTTCTTTTATAGAAACACTTTCAAATAAGATCCTTCCAATATTAGAACATTTAATAAAACTTGAAAGCTGAAATCAAACAAAAACATAAAATAAATTATACCTAAAATAAACAAATAAGCATGCAAGTGAGGCCATTGGGGCCCTCCATAACTCCACAAGCACACCACTTCAATGGAGACTCAAATGTAGAAGCAAAATTGAAGTGTGATCCTTTATTCTAAAATCTCCATTACAAACTAACTCTAAGATTACAACTCTAAGCTTCTAAGATTACATACTCCAACATTCTAAGACTACAAAAACTTCCAGATTACAAATGAAGGAGATTGTACTCCTATTTATACAATGGGATGAGTAACAAACTCATAATGATCATCCACTAATCTCTCTTTAGTTCCATAAATCTCTCAATCATCTAGACACATAACCCCTTTTTGTCCTTGATTTTTCTCCATGAGGTTTATCTCTTCAAATTCGAATTTGATCATTCAAGGCCACATAAAGGTGTCTTGGAAGCTTCCTTAGCACCTACACATGTCACAAAAACAACCCACTTTCCATATATAAATTAAAATATATTATTTTCTAATATTTAATCACAAATTTCTCTCAAAAATGCTTAAAAATATATAATATTTGGAAAATATAAATGAGATCCATTAATGGTGAATAAGAGGGAAAATGGAGTGACAAGGTGGTGAATAGTGAATGATATAATGGATACATAGGTGAAAAATGTATGGTAATGAGTGATATTTGTATGACATTTTTGGAGCCCAACACATAAGTTGTTGATAACGGAGTTCATCGAGGAGGGACTACATCTCCAAGCCTCGGTGTCAAGATGGTTTAGACCACTACATTAAGTGTTATCAATAGTGATGATGTACATAAGAGGTACCGTCACTATCATACAAGGAAAATTCCCTCACACAGAAGTGGCTCCAAGAGATGTTCACCTACAGGAACTCTCAGTGAAAATGACTCCTATCAGTATGACATAAACTCATGCATCATGATAATGAACATCCTGCCAACATGGCATAAACGAGATCTCAATGCAATCATACATGGAGACACATGAGTATCCCATCAATATAACAACAAAGGGATATCAAATAAAACATGATGAATCATGACAACAAGTACATCTCACAAATGATTCTGTGTCACATTAAGCAAGAATCGTCAAACAAGTAAGGAAACAAGATCCCACATCAAACATGAACAGGGATCAATGCAGCACAACGCATCTCATAACAAAAGAAGTACATGAACATACTGCATATACCTCACATCCAAGGGCCATCTGAAGAAGAAGATGTGAAACTACTGAAGCTATATGCACCATCAATTCTCGCAGCGTCAAATCTCATGGAATGACTTCTCGCACGCTGAATGTTAACACCTACACTCCACTTTGAAAAGTGGCTGAAAAATGAAATGAGAAAATGGAAAATCTGAATACACCATCATATTTGTGGCATCAAATAGTGCAAAAACGTCTATCAAATTTCTGAATTCTGAGAAAGTGGAATTCTAGGACTTAAGGAATCTTTTAGATTCCCCCTAGATTCCTCAAAGATTCCCTCATCTAGGTCCTCTCCAAATTTGTTGCTCAGATCGAAATTTTGACTCCGCCATCAGGTTCGTGTCACTGAGAGGTGTAAGATCGACATAAAGTTTGTCCAATTTGGACACTGCAAAAATTTCACCCTCTTGAGAATTTCACCCAATCATGGTTTTGCTCTGCAAAATTTATTAATTAATTAAAAATCATCTTCATTTGTGTGCACAGTCCTAGCTCCTCCATGCTTGGGTACACTAATGAAATGACGGGTTAATATAAATTTTTGGGTGAAGGTATCAAGGAGGACCCTTGTGGGTCATTGGTATGGTTGGTGGATTGTGTGGAGGTGGGTCGGGTTCAACCCCGCCCACTCGAAAATCGCATGTAACAAAGTTTTGGTTAACCATTTTTTTAAATGGTGCGGAATTTGTTGGGAGCCTCATTGGGCACATTTAAGTTTTGGTACATGGTGGTTGCGTGTTATATGAGGCCAACCCATGTGGGTCGGGCGGGTTCAATCCCCGCCGGCCTCGCACTTATACATAGCATATGGTTACGGTCTTGGGGGTTTGGTGCGGGTCCACCAGAGGTGGCCTGCGCCCACCCCATTATAATGTTTAATGTTACAATGTTGGTTTGGAGGGCTTGGTGGGGTGATGGTTGTCGAGCCACATTTAATGTAATTTGTTAAGTGGTTATGGTTGGGCCGGTGGGGGTCATGGCCCGTCGGCCCTTTTAATAAAAAAAAAATTATGTAATAGTTTGGGGTGCGATGAAGGTGGCGGGGGTCATGGCCTGCCACCATTTTTTTTATAATTTTTCTTTATTTTAAAAACTAATAGTCATTTTTTTTAAATTTGAAAAAATGACCGAAGGGGAAAAATTAAACAGGCCACAATTTCCCCTAGAATTTGGCCCATGTTTGCCGGAATCCAGTGACTGGATTTTTTCCAAATTGTTGCCTCCTTAAGCCTGCCCCATCAGCAAAAGTCAACCAAACTTTGACTGGCTCGTTCTCCCTCATATGAGCTCAAATTGATGAACTGTTTGCATCACCACGATCAGGACAACTAGATCTACACTTGGATCATAGTTCGAGAGAATTCTAATCTTTTTTATTTTCAATCCTCCATAAGCCCTCTTTATCCTATGTGTGTCTCTGGAGGAACCTAGATTAATCCTCCCCACTAAGGAGCTTTTGGTCCTCCAAAAGTAGGAAAAATATTCTGCAATTTTCCTGTACCTTGTCTGCATCACAAACATCCTAAAAGGTCTTGCCTCCATCTCCTTCACCTTTGTTATTCGGAGCCTTTAGCAATGAGCCAACACCTACAACCTGTAGTACATTGTTTTTTCAAATTACATGCTTGATTTTCATGACCAACTAATGACCAAAGTGTCCCACACTTGCCACGAGTTCATAACACAGACTCGGTGGTCAAGTTTACATCAAGTGGACACAATAACCCAACCATGAAAATAAGGTTGAAATATCATTGTTGCTTCAACAAGTGATGGAAAACACATCATCACTGCAACACATGATTTACATATATAAGGCCAAACGCTATCGTTTCTTTGACAAGTGATGGAAACATGACATCACTTTCACACTTTATCATGCAACACAAAATAAGACCAGACATCATTGTTGTTGAATAAGTGATGGAAAAGACATCATCACTTTTACATTTTAAAATGTAACAAATTATTTACAAAAGCACGACCATGACAAGCTAACATATCTAGAAACCATTTTTCACTTATTGTTCTGAATGGGTCACCCCCCTATGGTGGTTTTGCGTGTCAAAGAATTGTTTCACCTAGCTCATGCACCAACACTTTGCCTTTAAGGCATTGCTCTAGATGGAGCCTCCAACAAGTGGCTCTTTGATGGCCACCTTTGTCGCAATGACTTCAATGCATCTTCTTCCTCCAAATCTACTTTACCTGCTGCTGAGAGGGTCTTTCACACCTCATCCTTTTATGTGCTGCTATTATTTTCCAACACATAGAAAATGTATGCTTATCTAAGCCACAAAAGGTAGATGTCTTTTGATTCCATGATTTGCGTTCATCTTTAACAACATGATTATAATTGAAATGAACACTCGACTGTCGAGAGTGGTTATATCTTTCCTTGATGTCTCTAGTGTAATTATGGCGATGAGCTTGCCTCGGCTCATTCCCTTCCATGGGCACTGCCATCAGATGATGGGGGTGTGTTCCCATCATTCTCTTTCCTCATCGATTTCGACGATGTCTTAGAAGCATATGACACCTTCGAGAATTATTCCTCAGTGTATCTCAAGCCTACAAATTGAGGTCTTTGCACAACCTCCAATGGTTGAGTTATGCCTTGGTTATTAACACCAAGTTCTTTGTCCTCCTCGTGCCTCATCCTAATAAGGAGCCTCATGTTTGTCCCTGTAATTGGGATCTCCAAATCTCCAATAGAAATCATACTATGTGAAGATGAAACCGAAAGGAAATCAACATCTTTTACCTCCTCTATCGATTTGGAAAGAACTGATGAGGGCTTCTCATCATCTGTTGTTGGTGGTTCTCTAGCTGCCATAGCACATTCCCCAACTTCTTTTATGACATACCCAAGTCCTATTCGACAGGGTTATTCTTCTAGTTTGACGGGGTTGACAATGCCTTAGCCATTAACGCCCAAGCCTTTTCCTTCATACCCCATTTTCTTCAATAGTTTGGAGCCAATTCCCCTAGTGTGATTTTCAAAAACAGTGAAATCATCATCAAGACACATACATGAATTTAGAGAATTACTTTTTACCTCACATGGGTCACGCTGCAACTTTTCCAAGGCCTCATCCTTTTCTTGCAGCTATTGTAGCAAACTATGTTTCTCCTATTTCTCTTCATGTAGAATCATCTTCAATTTGGTGTTCTTTGTTTGAAGTTTTTGCTTTAGTTCCTCCAGGGCCTCTTCCATGGCTTGCAACTGAAGCTCCAATCGATCCTTTTCTTTTGTCTCTTTTTGTAGAGTTTCATACATTATTTCCACCCTTTTGGAAATTTTGAGCATGGTCTCATACATCACCTTTTCATCCTCTATCGATGTACATTCCATTGGTCACACTTGCAATTCACATCCACGCAAAGACCCCTCTCATACCACTTGATCCAGGTCCGGGGGTGACAAAGGACCCTACCAAGACCATTTACTTCCATGATGTGTTAAATTGCATTTTTAAAAGAACATAAATGAATACATTTGCATGATGTAAAGAAGAGAAACATGACATTCATCAACACATGGAAACACAAGCCATTGATAACAGAGTTCGTCCAGGAGAGACTACATCTCTGGGCCTCAGTCTCAAGATGATGTAAGCCACTGTATTAAGTGTTGTCAATAGTGATGATGTACATAAGAGGTGTCATCACTATCATACAAGGAGAATGCCCTCACACAGGAGTGGCTCCAAGAGATGTTCCCCTACATGAACTCTCAGACAAAAGGACTCCTATAAGTATGACATAAACTCATGCATGATAATAACGAACATCCTGCTAACATCGCTTAAAAGGGATCTCAATGAAATCATACATGGCGACACATGAGTATCCCGTCAACATAACGACAAAGGTACCTCAAATAAAACATGACGAATCATGACAACAAGTACATCTAACAAATGATTCCGCGTCACACCAGGCAGGAATCATGAAACAAGTAAGGAAACAACATCCCACATCAAATATTAGCAGGGATCAGTGCAGCACAATGAACCTCATAGCAAAAGAAGTACATGAAATAATTGCATATACCTCACATATAGGGGCCATTTGAAGAAGAGAATGTGAAACTATTGGAGCTGGATGCACCATCAAATTTTGTGGCATCGAATCTCATGGAATGATTGCTCGCATGATGAATGCTGATACCTGCACTCCACTTTAAAAGGTGGCCAGAAAATGAAATGAGAAAATGGAAAATCTAAATACACCATTAGATTTGTGGCGTTGAATAGTTGAAAATCGACTATCAAATTTCTAAACTTTGAGAAAGTGGAATTTTGGGGCTCAAGGAAGCTTTTAGATTCCTGTAAATTCCTAAAAGATTCCCCCCTCCTGGTCCTCTACCAATCTACATCTCTGATCGAAATTCTAACTGCGCCATCAAGTTCATGTCGCTGAGAGGTGTAAGATCGACATAAAGTTTGTCTAATTTGGACACTGCAAAAATTTCACCCTCTTGAGAATTTTGCCCAATCATGGTTCCACTTGTGGTTTTTGAGGTTCATGGTTTTGCCCTATAAAATTCATTAATTAATTAAAAATTGCCTCAATCTGCATGCACGCTCTTGACTCCTCCATGCTTGGGTGCACTCATGAAATGACAGGTTAATATAAATTTTTGGGCAGAGGTATTAATGGGGACCCTTGTGGGTCATTGGTATGGTTAGCAGATTGCATGGAGGTGGGTCGGGTTCAAACGCCGCCCACTCCAAAATAGCACGTACTAAAGTTTTGGCTACCCATTTTCTTTAAATGGCACAGAATTTGTTGGGAGGTGTGTTCAGCGCATTTAAGTTTTGGTACATGGTGGTTGTGCATTATATGAGGCCGCTTGGTGGGGGTCAACCCACGTGGGCCGAGCGGGTTCGATGCTCACCAGCCTTGCGCTTATACATGACATATGGTTACGGTATTTGGGGTCTGGCCCGAGTCCAACAAAGGTGTTATGAAACCAGCTCACAAAAAGATAGAAAATATAGATGAATGCCTTAGAAATAAGCCTCTTCGAGGGGGAAACCTCCTTTACATTACACAAAAGAGCAATTATTGGATGATACAAATGACAAGACCTCCTTTCTATATATAGGAGTCTAAGGGGTCATAATATAATCAGAGCCGACATAACAATAATAATGTAAGGGCACAATAATAACAATAGTGGGCATCTATTGGGCATAATAATAACAATATGGGGACTAAATGGGCACAACAATATAACAAGGGGATTGTACTAATAACAATAAGGGGTTACAATGGTAGTATAGGGACCTAACAAAAGGTGATTCGTGCCCACCCCATATATTATGTTTAATGTTACGGTCTTGGTTTGGAGGGCTCTATGGGATGATGGTTGTCGAACCATATTTAATGTAATTTGTTAAGTGGTTGCAGTTGGGTTGGCGGGGGTCATGGCCTGTCAGCCCTTTTAATATAATTTTTTTTATGTAATAGTTTGGGGTATGACAGCAGTGGCGGCGGTCATGGCCCACCACCATTTTTTTATATATCTTTTTTATATTAAAAATGAATAGTCATTTTTAAAAAAATCGAAAAAATAACCGAAGGGGACAAATTAAACAAGCCACAAATTTGCTCGGAATTTGGCCCAGGTTGGCCGGAATCTGGTGGCCGAATTTTGTCCAAATTGCTGCCTACTTAAGCCTGCCCCGTCGACAAAAGTTAACAAAGCTTTGACTGGCTTGTTCTCCCGCATACGAGCTCAAATTGATGAACCGTTCACACCGCCACAATTGGGACGATGAGATCTAGGCTTTGGTCCCAATTCAGAAGCATTCTGATCATTTTGATTTTCGAGCTTCCATAAACCCTCTTTGTCCTATGTGTGTCTCAGGAGCCACCTAGATCATCAAATGTTCTGATAAAAAAGCAACTAGAGCATAGGTGGATGTCACATACTTTAGTCCAAGAGGAATATATCGATTGATGTATATCCTTTATCTTCGGAAAGAGACCATTAAATATGCAAATGACTACTCTTGAATGGTACTCCTAATAGAGCTCATTGACCTTTGGCAGATTTATTGTCAATGTGGACAACTAGTTCATTTGTTCCACAATATAGTGACCAAAGATATTTGGGGGCAGATGTGGTTTTTTTTTGTGGATCAGATCATCCTTTAACCACATTCTTGAAAGAAGATGGACCTTTGGAGCTAGATCTAGGACATCCTCCAAATAATCTCATATTAAGGATAATAGTTGAGTCTTGTTCAATTCCAATTCCAGTAACTAGATGTTTTCTTGTAAATATTTACTGTAACTGGATGTGTTCTTCTCGTTGAGAGTTTGGATCCGATCTCCAACCCATACTCTTATCGGAGTTGATTTCCCATTTAACGATTTAACAAAAATCTTGATAAAACCTTCCACAACAGATTTTCGTTCCGGTCATGAGGGCCCCCTTTCACTTTTAATGCCATTTTCCAATTCGAAATATGTGAAGGGATCCCTAAGGGCTTACATAGATCAAATGGATAAACCATCTCTTTGCCCAATGTGGGAGCATCACCCTGATCTGCACAAAGAAAGGGTCTTGTATGCCATGTTAGAGAGATAGGCCTCGCATCCAAAACCTCGAATAATATAGTGGAGAGGAAAAACACCACTACTCCCAGACTTGGAAATTTATCATGTCTTCGGATCAAATATACTAAAAAACAAACCTAGGAGTGCCATCTATCTGTGACTTCTCTAGGCTAACTCTCTTATTTGTAAGGCGATGGATCAGATCTTCATGAGGAGACAATAACAAAAATTGTTTGAGTTTAGGTAGATGCAGATCTTACAGTGTGATAGCAAATACCTCCTTCACTGTGACCTGATCTAGACCCTCCCTCCGATGATTAATCCTGAGAGCAGCGGTGCCTTCTCGATAGCGACACGACGTCCATAAATCATGCATGGAGACTTGAGATATTACCAAAATCAAATAATGAGAATTTTGTTGTCCATAATTGTAGTTGTCACCGAGAACAACACGACTGATAACAAAAAGTTAAAAAAAAAACAAAACAAAACAAAACAAAACTCTACACAAAGTTGGAATTATTAATATTTTATAATATTTTCAATTATTTTACACATACTTTAAACACTTTATATTACATTATAGAAATATATTTCATTAAAATAAATTAATATATATGTTTTTAATAATAAATAAATTTATTAATTAAAATATACATATTAACATCATTGATCCAATTACTAAAATTAACCCAAAGGCTGTTGAAAATACACATTGCCCTTAGTTACGGCAATAAATTAAATATTATTATCCTGCTTTCTAAGTGTTGAACCGATTACATGCTTTTCATGATGAAGGTGGCTTGATTCCGGAGATAAAACCGGTAACATGCTTTTCATAATGAAAGATGTTATATCTTTAAATTAATTATTATAATGATGTTTGATTGTTTGGTGGCTATCGTTTTCTATTTTATGTCAGAATTTCAAAATATGCCATTTTCTAGTTTACGCCAGAATGTCAAATTGTAGCGTTTTCTACTTTATGTCAGAATTTCAAAATGTGCCATTTTCTACCTTATGCCAGAATTTCAAAATGTAGTCCAGAATTTCAAAATTTATTAGTTTTGCTGTGAAATCTATATAAATTGGTCGGTAAACTTAACTCTCAAATTAAATGGTTTAATTTAACGTGTCCAAAGAGTTTCACTCCAACACTCAACTAATTTCATGATATCTCCGTCTATGTGTCCAAAGAGTTTCACTCCAACACTCAATTATCTTACGTCCATGATTTCTTGGATCTCACATATTTTTGGAATATGATATTTTAATATATTATTTTGTAATTTTTTTATTTATTTTTAGATAGATTTTGTATTTTCTATAACAAATGTTATTTATATCTTTAAAAATTATAAGGTTATATAAATTTCTTATAACAAATATTATTTATATCTTAAAAATTTCCATGAATATCTATAATTAAAAATCTTCTCACAGAGTTAGAAGAGTTTGCTATTTTTTATGCTTATCCTAAATTGAGATCTCGATATCAAAAGCAAAGAGACAAATGAATGGATCTGTCCACAATTGATAGCACGTACCAATACTTCCGTCTCTCCTCAACCTTCCTACTACTTCCCGCCATTTCTATAAATAAATAATATCTCTCCAATACTTCTCGCATCCTTAGTAGCATTTCATTTCCTTGGCAGCTTCACTGTTCGGATATTCGATTATTATAACTCCTTGTTTCTGACGTCTGCGCATCGTGAATAGGTACTTCCAATTCTTTGGCGTCTGCCCCTCTTTACGTATTTTGGTTTGTTTGGCCTCGCATAGCGCTTCATTGTTTCTTTGCCTCAAATCTCTGTATCAAAAGAAATTGCACTTGATGCTCTCCCTTTCTTTGAAAGATTATAAAACTTCAGAAGAAAAATGGGAAGAATCATTACGAAAGGAAATTGAATTAAGAGATAATATGATTAATTAAGATAGCGTTTTAGTTTTGAAATATATTTATTTATTTATTTAATGTAAAATCAATGTTTTTTATCATAACTGTACACCCTAAAATAACACTTCAAATATCTATTCATAGTTGAAATTTTATGTACAGGCATGGTTATGGACATTTCTCTTTCTTTCATTTTGCTTTTGTTTATCTCTTAATTATTTCAAATAATATTGTTGGTATAAGCTCTATTTAATTTAATATTGCTCGTTTAATGCGTTAATGATTTTTTCCCAAAAATAATGTTTATATATTCATTAATGTTTTTTTGGAAAACATACTTTCTGATATTTTCTAGCAAATTTCATGCAGTACAATTCTATCACACTTGGTAATTTAAAATATTGGGTGGAAAATAAAATGGCAAATATATTAGACTATAAATATATTTTCAAATTAATTAAATTATTTTTGAATATGATGAAATAGATTAAAAGACTAAATAAGCAATACAATAATTTTGAATATCTCTAACATAGAAATTAATTTTATATCTAATACTAATATTTATATGAATAACATCTCCATTACAAATTGGATATTTTGAAACTAAACTAAATCTTATTTAAATAGAATCAAACAAACTAAAAGATTATATAAACTACAAAACACCTTTAAAATAGAAACTAACACAATATCTAATAACAAAGTTTTTTTTTTAAACATTATTTCCCGGTATATATATAAATAATATATATATATAAATATATATATTATATATATTATATATATATATATATATCAGTTTAATGAATTACATTCTCTATTTGCACTTTGCAGGCAGTCATATCTGTATGCGTGCGTTGCACCCTGTGACATAATCTTTTGCAGAGACTTGTAAGTTAAAAAGTGGCGTGGTGAGAAGATGGCATTGCCTTTCAAGAAAGATATAAGAGAGCGAGCTCCTTGTGGAATGCCACCGTTTACATTGGGAGAATTGAAGAAAGCCATTCCACCTCACTGCTTCAATAGATCACTGCTCACATCATTCTCATATCTAGGATACGATCTTCTTATTGTTGCACTTCTGTTGTATTCCACAACCACCTCTTATTTCACAGCACTTGGATTGCTTGGATGGGCACTATGGTTTGGTTACTGGGCAGCTCAGGGGTGCGTTCTGTTTGCTATATGGGTTATAGCACATGAATGTGGACATCATGCATTTAGTGGCTACTCTTTGGTGGATGATACAGTGGGGCTTATACTACATTCATGGCTTCTTGTACCATATTTCTCGTGGAAGTACAGTCATCGAAGACATCATAGCAACACCAGGAGCTTAGAACGAGATGAAGCTTTTGTTCCCCGGACAAAGAATGATATGATAAAGTTGACTTCCAGTCTGGCAGCTAACCCGTTGGGAAGGTTGTTGATGATAGCAATTTACCTCACCGTGGGGTGGCCGTTGTATCTGATGTTCAACGCTTCGGGAAGGAAGTATCCTCGATTTGCCTGCCACTTTGATCCATATTCCCCAATTTATAGCAAGCGAGAGAGATTTCAAATATTGGTCACTGACATTGCCTTGGTCGTAGTGTCTTATACTCTGTACCTGCTGGGCTCTGCTTATGGATTTTCTTGGCTCATAAAAGTATACGGCATTCCACTCTTGATTGCGAACGCATTTCTGGTGCTCATCACGTGCCTACAGCACACGCATCCGGCTCTTCCCCATTATGACGGATCAGAGTGGGAATGGATTAAGGGTGCACTATCAACAGTTGACAGGGATTACGGAATGTTGAATCATGTATTCCATCACGTAACTGACACCCATGTGACTCATTATCTGTTCTCCACAATTCCTCATTACCATGCCGTGGAGGCCACCAGGGCTATTAAAATGATTCTGGGAAACTATTACTTCTATGACAGTACGCCTATCTGCAACGCGTTATGGCGGGAGTTTAGAGAATGTGTCTATGTAGAGGTTGACTTCCCTGGAAAAAGTGGGATCTTGTGGTACAAACCCAGGTCCACTTAACAATAACTGCTGGATATTCAGATGGACTTCCCTTTCATCCACGAGTTCCTTCGGTGCGTCATATGAATCCTGTCCTGCACTGAGTAAGCTTTTATTTTCAAGAATCAGCATCAGAACAAAAAAAAATAATAAATTCATTATCAGTATCAACCAAGATTATGTCAAAGAAAGCCAAAAACAAAAATATCATACTATAATTACAAATTTGTCTTCTTCATCCAAAAAAAGGGTCATGAAGTAACATAGTTGCAAGTGGCTATGCAAATTCAAATTCGAGTAATCACTCTACACATATTTGTTTTGGATACATCCATCATCTATATGTTATATAGATTAATGTAAGTCAATTTGTTATACTTAATAATATTTTTACAAAGATATATTACACATAGATTTGAAAATACAAAGATGAAAATATTTGGAATGTGAAACTTTTTGGCTATTACTCAAAAGGCATAAACTAAAAATACACTATATTTTAAACTATATCTCATTTAAACCATATTTTATTGTATTCTTTGTCATTCATATTTCTTTCTAACTATATTAAATCACTAATCATTAATGCCTTATTTCTTAACAATGTCTATTGATAAAGTCAATAATTATTTCCAAGCATACTTGTGTGAAAAAGTCATTTTATTAACTAATATTTTATTATCATTCTAATATATTGATACATATTAATATGGGATAGTTATAGAACTATCCATGCTAATAACTTATTAGAATAGATGGTAAATTAATGGATGTAATCATGTTATAGGTATAGAAAGAAAAATCCATATTATTAAGTTATTAGTATATTACCCTTCCAATTTCCAATTAAGGTGTAACAATTCATTTTTATTTGTTTTCATTTTTTAAATAAGACAATTTTCCTGTTTTGTAATTAAGGTCGGTCAAGTTTCCAAATAAATATATTTATTTTTGGACTTATTTTCATTTGTTTAATTAGATAATTTTTAAATAATTAGAATTTTACAATTAGGTATTTCCAAATAATTAGTTTTTAAATAATTTAAGTAATTTCAAATAATTATTTAAAAAAAAATGATATTAAAAAGCAATTTACTCTTTTTTTGAAATTTAAAAATATTTCTTTTTCTTGTAAAATTATTGATAAATTTAAAACAAGGATTTTTTTAAATGAAATTATTGGCATTTCGGCGCTGTATCCTTATCACATTTAATAGTTTGCATAGTTATCTTCACGTACACGTTGTTCTATTTCCCGACTCATTCACTCGGTGCTACTGCATTCCCACTTCCATCGCTAAAAACATTGATATCACATTTCAAAGTTTGCTATCAACTAAGTTGCTCTTTCTGCCCACACATTCATTGGTTGTTACCGCATTCACGTTTTCATCGATAAAAACATTGCCATTTTGGTGGTGCATCCATTTGACCGTTAAAAGTTTGAATAGTTATATTTAATTACAAATTGTTATATTTTCGATGTGTTAACATAAGTTAATTATTTTGGCAGAGGAGTGTGTTACAGTTAGAGAGTGAGTTAAGGTAGTATTGAGTCCAGTTGAAACAATTTATAATTAACTTTATGAAATAATTTATAATTGAATTTATGATGTGTAATTGCATGTTAAGATATTTAAGTAAGTTGTTAGTTGGAAAAAATTAAATATTTTTTTACATAAGAATCACAAAACGTTGTGTGATTAATAGAAGATCCACAAGATCAATAATGTTTGCAGAGCCAATGAGAAAAAGACCAAAAAGACCAATAATTTTTTAAATTAAATTGCAAATTTATCAAACCATAAAAAAACACTCAAATTTCATTTAACTACAATTGTAAAAAATATCGGGTTAATTGCCTTGTTTTTATACAGTCAGAAACGCGCAGACCATTAATACATAGCAAGAGCTAACCAGCTGGTTATTATGCCTTGAATGCACCCAATATCGGCTTCAGCGTACATACATGCCATGTAATAACGTGATAGCACTCCGTCTAGAAAAGTCTCGAGTCTCCACCGGGAAATGCTGACCAGACGTGCGTTGATATTGTTTGCACACAATGACAGTACGTCAAATTTATTATGGCAGATTCCCATTTATCTTCCTCACAGGAAGCCCATTTGAATTTCAAATTTGATTTCCGGCTTTGTTTTGAAAATCTTGTTGCGCCTTGTTATCGGACGGCATGCTCTCTTTCATCCAGAGTTTCAGGTTTGTGTTGATGTTGGCCTGTATCTGCAGCGCCATCATAGTAAAAGAGGAGGATTTATTACTATTTTTATGGAGACTACAACGGAAAGAACCTGGATGATTCGTCAGTGAACACATGCATGACCTTTTAGGCGGACCACAGGAAATGGACTTCACAGAGGCATCGATCTTCCGGCAGTATCTTGATAGTGTAAAAGTAGCAAGAAAGCTTTATCGAATTGTATTATTTCGAGTGATAAAACTACTTTTATTGGCCTTTCTATACTAGGACTAGCTCTTTGACTGCGTTGCTATTTGTTGATTGGGAAACGGAAAAGAAATCAAAGCGTTTTGACCAGCTGCTTTGGTTTCGCCTTCCGAGATGCTAAGTGTTGAGATTTTCTGTTTGAAGTGAAATAGGCAGAAATCTCTGTAGGTAATAACAATAGGGATTCAGTTCCTAGATTAGCTCCAGGTTGTTGGGAGGGAGTTAATGCCTCCTATATTTGATGTGAGGGAGTTATGAGGCTGTTAGATTTTCTATGCTATATAACAGGAAATCATTCGGATGATTTGCTAAGAGTGTGTGAGGATTTCTTGATGTAATCTCCAAATTTGATTAATATATTCCTGATGCCTATGTTTGGTGGATGTAGCCCAGATTGGTTGGGTGAACCACGTTAAAAGTTGTGTCTTATGTGCTTGTTTATTTTATTCTGCTGCGTGTTTAATTAAGTTTGTTGTGCACCTGATCCAAGAATTATTACCATATTTGATGGCTGCTAGAGTCAATTATGTCTCCCTTGAGCAAATCACTCAAAAAATAAGTCTTTCCTCCATTGGGATGGGCTTTAGTTTGACTTAGGAGAGCCTTAACCTTGTTATTGAGTCAGTACTCCTCCGATTGGTTATCTCTTCCAATCATATGGAGAGTTTTCTTATGCCTCTTGCATGAAAAACTTATACAAAGTTATCATATGCTGCCATGTAGTCATAGTTAAGTCGTGATTTTGTTCAAGGAGAGTAAACTTGAGTCGACTTCTCTATAGTGTCTCTTGACCTATTTTTCAGTCGGCCATCCCTAGTTAGAGTCATGTTTGTTATCACATCCATTATTTGGTCCTTTTCTCATGCTGGTTCAAAAAGGTCTCCATTGACTTCTTGCTGGAGGGTCTTTCTCTTATCGACTACAACAAATTGCTCTGAGAGAAGATCTAGATCCGCACCCTGGCCCTATTTTCATTATTGATAGGTTACCTTGTGCTCAACATTGATCAATATCATGGGTCTTTGACTGAGTGGTTTCCCTTGTGTTCGACATCAACCTTCATTATCACACATTGGGATTCGTGCAATGCCTTGGTTTCCATTTGACCCTATTGGTGGATTCCTCACCTCTGTGTCAACTTTCATTATTGGTTGGTTCAGAGGGTTTCTATTGTGTGCTAGCTACATCTTGTGTATGCTGGAAATGTGCTTCGGTTGGGTTACTACATCTTTATTCGTTCGATTCCTTCCACATTATTGGCCTAAGGGTTACACTCACGCTATATTGATGAAGGATGCCTTAATGCCTTCCTTCTGGTGGATCTTTTCCCATCGATTTCAGCTCATTGCTCTGGGAAAAATATCTAGAGTCCATTTGGTAATACCTTAGGGTTTGTAGTCATTAGTGGCAGAATCCTTCGCTATCAATAACGGGAAAACATCATTGTCACCTGATTGATAGATTCTTCCAAGTGTTCGACTACAACTCATTTATTCACACTTGTTAGATTGTACTAGGTACCTTGGATCTCATCATCATTATCAGTGAGTAGTCTCACGTTTGTTAATAGTATACATCAATGATCGGTAATCAAACGATTTCTCACATGGTCGACTTCAGATCATTTATTCCCATTGTGTAGAAATGTACAACGACGGTTGGTGAGGACCTCGTGTTTGCAATAACATTTCTTGGTTCACTTGTTAGTTGCTCCTGTTTCTACTAGTTGACACCATCCACCTTATATGTTGCAGTTACTTACAATGACATCCTATATGTTGGCACCCGAGTTGCAATGTAGTACCATTTATTCCACCATTTTACTTGGTACTTTTTGGATCATCTTTATGACTTTAGTGATAAGCTTCATACTTCAGCATCATTGATTAGTTCTTTAGATGTGATATTCAGACATGTACTTAGTTGGATATGATCAGATTTTCCATTATGTATTATGCCCACCTCAGACAACAGTTTCTTTCTGATCTCTTTCACTGGCTTGGCAGGCTGAATTCTGGTGAACTCCTACTCGGTCTCGGCATGATTCCTTCAATAGACTTAATACATTTCGGCCATAATTTACCCCTTCTGATCTCATATATTGGGGGGCATCTGTTATAGCACCATTTACCACTCTTGGTAGATCTGATGCTTTCTTTATGGCCTAGGGAAACCCTTCCTTTCTAGACTTGGTCCAAAACCTAAAAAACAATGTTTTATTCCCTATACACTACTTTTCCCTGTGTTAAAAGTGTGTACACACTGGTCAACATATACCCTACTCACGTATATGTGTTAAAACACTTAAAAATAATAAATATCCTTAATTTTAGGCGAAGTTTATAGGATTTACCTGTTACTCACCTACTATAGCCTGTGGCCCAACTGTTTCCCAACTGGAAAAACTAATTTGGAGAAGTATAAATAGACTTCCATGGGAAGGCCTAAGAGGAGAAGAGATGAGATATTGGTATTATAGTTGATTGATCCTTGATCGAGTCTGAAGAAATCCCTGTGCCTCGTGCACTCCCCAAGCTTTAGGAAACTCTTGCTTTCTCTTTTGACATATCCTTCACCCCTCTTGTGATATCCTTGTGTATGTTGATGGAGGAAGATTGCTAAGGCCAAGGCAGGATGGATCCAGAGGATGGTTCTGCTTGGAGTTGGAGGAAGACTCAGGTTGTAGCTTTACATCTTGCATTTAGCTTACATCAATAAAGAAATGTTGTTCTGTTCTTGATATTTATCATGTTCATGCATTGATCCATGTTGTGATTTGTTCATAAATCTTATATTAATGCGTAATTGTTCATTTTATTATATGATCTAACGTATATATCATGAATATGATTTCTGTTATTGCTGTTGTATATGCTTTGCTTGAATAATTTACAGGTTTCAAAGGCATCGAAAGAAGAAGAGAGTTTGAACCCTAACGGATCTACTCAAATGTAGGACCTCTGGGTAAGGACACTTCTTCCCAGTTCAGTAGTTAAAGCATTTAGATTGTTTGTTTGTGCATTTCTTGCTGCTGTGTGCCCTCTGCTCTATTGGGGTTTTCAACCCAAGACCCTAGGGTGTTCTCACTTGCAACAAAAAGAAACTCTATTCACGATGTGGAAAGCAATGAAACAATTGTTCGATAATATTGTGACCATGGGAAACTGACACTTAAGGATAAAATTAGAAGTATCAAGATGCAGAAGAATGACATCATACCACAATATCTAAGCAGGTTCACATAATGTTGTGATGAACTAGATGGGGTGAGTGTCACTTTCCCTGAAGATGACTTGGTAAGCCTATCCCTTTTTGGCCTTCCCAAGAGCTGGCATAACTATCAAGATTCAATGAATGGGAGGGAGAAACTACTAAATTGGGAGCGCTTATGGTCAAATTTGGTACAGAAGGAAATAAGGTGGAATACGAGAGGTGATACTTTATCCAAGGGCGAGGATGAAGACAAATTTGCATTGTCTGGAAAAGCAAAGAAGGGAAAAGGGAAGAAATCCAAATCCAAACCAGAATCCAGTCAAGGGGGCAAGAAATGCTTCCATTATCATGAATTCAGGAACTATGCCACAAAGTGTCCACACAATAAGACAAGCAAGAAGGCCTCAAAAGGAGCAATAGGTGAAGCTTTGGCTTCATAGTTCAAGCTTTACTTCACCCTCATTTCATGCATGGCCAACACAGTGATGGGGAGCATGTGGCACTTGGAATCAGGTGCATTGTTCCACATGATAGGGTGTAGAGATTTTTTTAGTGATCTGGAAGAAAAATATTTGTAGATTCACATCGATATGGGGGATGGTGGAAGGTATAGTGTGACATGGATTGGTATAGTCATATTTCAGAGGGAGTTGAGCTCCCCCCTCAGGCTCAGGGATGTCATGTTCGTTCCAAACCTAAAGAAAAATATCTTCTCTATTGTAGTTTTGAAAGACTGTGGTTATGATGCGATCTTTAGCAAAGGAGAGGAATTCCTGAGACACATATCCACGAGATAGGTGAAGAAGATTGAGGTTTGTGTGAAGAACTTGTACAAGCCATATGTGGAGGATTGTGCTGCAGTGAGAGCACAAAGGCAGAGAAGGTGAAGAGCCGTAATATCGGTTAACTTTGGCATAAAATACTTGACCATTTGCATCATGGTGCTTTGAAGATCACGTAGTAGATAACCATAAGCCTCCCCAAAGGAGCGCTTGAGGAGCAGGATGTATGTAAATAATTTACTTTGGGGAAGTACACAAAATCCACATTCCATGATCGGGTCAACAAAGCACATGCAGTGCTGGAAAGGATCCACTCTAATGTTTATGGACCTTTCTCGAGAACCTCCACTGCCAAGAACATTCTCCAAGTCCGTAGAATTCAAGGCACTGGTTGAGAAAGAAGCAAGCAAGAAGGTGAAGGCTCTCAGGATAGATAATGGAGGCGAGTATGTGTTGAATGAATTAAAAAAAATTTGTGCAAAAGAAGGCATCCAACAAGAGTTGACAACACTCTACAACCCACAACTGAATGGAGTGGATGAGAGAAAGAATCATAACATTGTGGGAGCAACAAGGGCGATGTTGCATGATTAAGGCCTACCTCTACATTTGTGGGCCGAGTCATGCAACACAATAGTCTATTTGCAGAACCAGAGTCCTCATAAGATTTTGGGCATGATAACATTAGAGGAGGCTTTCTCAGGGAGAAAGTCAGATGTGTCGCACTTCAGGAGTTTTGGAGCCTCTATTTACTACCATGTCTCCAAAGAATCAAGGAAGAAGCTAGAGATGACAACAAAAATGGGGGTATCTTTGGGTTACACAGAAACTCCCCACAACTACCATGTGTACTTGCCATCCCTCATAATGAAATTTGTGTGAAGGGATGTAAAGTTTGATGAAGATAAAGCGATGCAATGCTCTCTTGAGAGGGAGATTTAGATCCCAATAGAAGAGGAGCTTTTAGCTCCAAAGGAGGAGCCTCAAGAAGTTGTGGAGAAACCACAAATTGAGGACTAGAGAGTGGACACAACCACTCAAGTAGAACCATCCAGAGAAGGTAGGAAAATGACCAAGGAAGCTGAGAGACTTGTGCAAAATGCGAGGGAGAATGTGGGTGCTCCTTCAAATCAACATAGGAAGAGAAGGTCACCAGATCGGTATACTGGCTACATGGCTCTAATGAATGAGCTTGTAGATACTAGGCCTTCCTATTTCGAGTAAGTAGTAGAGAAACTTGTATGGGTTGATGCAATGGTGGAGGAATACCAATCCATTGTAAAGAATAATGTTTGGTAAGTGGTCCTGGTGACTACTACGTGTCAACGACCCATAGCAGTACACCCCTTTTTTCAAAAAAGGGATAGCTCTTTATCAACGTGTTCGTGCCGTTCGACTATCATGATCAACCTAATCATGTTATATTGTAAACCCTTTTTGTATGTGTAAATTGTAAATAATCTTAGCAGATCCGTGTCGTGTATGTAATTGCCTAGGTAAACCTAATTTTTTGATGACAATCTACATTTCAGAAGGTTTTTTGTCTCACCAATCCATGATCGACAGAATTTTCCTTCAATCTTACCCCAAAGCTGAAATGGATTTTGTCACCAGAATGTTAGGGGAGTCCTAGTGTGCTAGATCGAGTCTACGTAAAAGTGATTTGGGAATAATCCGAACTATTTGGTTAGGTTATTCTATTACAAATTGCTTGATCTGCTAGATTATATTTGTGTCGCAGAACTGGGTAGTCTGTTAGGGTCTTGTTCAAATGGGATTTGCCCCTTGAGATGTAAAAAATTTAAAAATCATGATGTAAAGTGTCTCGAGGGTTAGAAAAATAATTTATCCCCTCATAGGTCCTAGGCCCTAGGTAAATTTAAATTTTCCAGAGGTAAAATTCATGGGCCCTTTAAAAAATTAAATCTTAACTGGTCCAGGGACTAGGGTTAGTTGATTATTTTGCTAAATTTTATGTCTTAGGTCCTTGGGGTTAAGTCAAAGTCAAAGTTTTGAGGAAATAAATGAAAAATTTTAATCTTTGAATATATTAAAATGCATTTAATTGAAAAATTCGAAATTTCCTCAATATTTAAAATTTCGACGGATGAGATTAAAAGAAATTTTGATCCTCATCAATGGTCGAGATCGTTTGACAAGGATCACTCAAACTAGCTATTGGGAAATTTATCTTTAAATGGGGGTCAGTTTTCAGTTGAGATGATTTGATCTTTGAGTCGTTTACTAAGTGAAAGCTCTCTTGTAAACTTTTTTTATGAGCGATAAAGAAAGAATTTGGGGTTAATCTCTGCTGGTGTTACTCTTTGTGGGAATGCTGTAAGATGTTTTATTTTCATGCATAGATCTCTTTTAGCCATTAATGATAGCTTTAAGAAGAGTGATTTAAGCATAGGTATCTTGTTTGATCACTAGGGTTCAAATGGTAGTTTAAGTTCTGAATATGATGGCAGATATCTCCATTAAATCTGAATTTTATTATCGTTTTCTCTCTCTACGTTAATGGTTAAATTCAGTTGTGCAGGGAATTCCTAATTTTGAGATCATCGGGAATTCGGGGAAGTTTTCAATTGGACCAGCCAGCACCTGATTAACATTTTCTGAAGAGCCCAGTTTGATTTGATCTCGGGCTTATCATTAGAACTTCCATCGTTGATGCATGAAGGGTTTTCTTTGAAGCACCTCACTTTAAATTTAAAATTTTAAAAAATATGTGTGGCATAATGATAGATCTGGCTACTTAGAGCCTTTAGCTTGTAATTACTTAACTGGGTTTTTGGGGTTTTCAATTTCATCATTGTATATATTATTTATGGGTGTTTTGTTTTTGTCATTTTAGGTTGCAGATCTGAAGGTGAAGTTTGATTTTGAAGCTAGATAGGGTAAGATCTGGTCTCAAAACCAGCTTTTGTAGGGGCATTAATTTTGCAGTCCAAGAGTTTTTAAATGTTTTAAATCTGGAAACATTCTTACGAGGGTTTCATTGATAAATTTGAAGCACAAGTGTGAAATTCGTTTTTTGGAGTTTGGGATATTTTTCTGAGGGTTTCAAAATCGTTTTTGTTGCCTTGGGTTTATTTCTCTCTGTCCGCGTTTTTCTTATTCTGGCAGACTTCAGAATTTTTCTTTGCTACTGTAGCCACCCTCAATCGTCGCTCCAACTACAAAAAGCGCATCAGAAAGGGCAACTCTTTCTCCTCTTCATCCCAGCTACACCTTCTCGAAACCCTTACACTCATTGTATATAACCCTAATCCATGTCCGTGTGAGCTCCCTTCATCCATCAAGTCCTTGATCTGCATGCATCATTGTTGCCTTCCCTTTTCTGCATGATCTCCCTCACCCTTAACCCTCCATTACATCCTCCTTACGCTGCCATCCATCCGCTCTCTACGCTATATTCCCGCTCGGTCTTGTTCCCTCAACCCTCACGCAGCTCTGTGCATTGTACTGTCTTGCTTCAATCCATTGCCTTCAATCCCTCTCATCGTGCTAACCTCTCCCATCGCTCATTCTCTCCTTTGCTACTCGTAAGCCTTGTTTCCATTGGTATATTTGTTATGTACCTAGGGGGGGTAATATGGGGTACTGAGGGAGGTACCCAAGGTAATAATGTAATAATGGGATGGGCCATAGTAATAAATAAGGTGGTTAACCCATGTCATGTAAGGGACCACAAGTAGTTAATAATAATGTAATGGGCCCATGGTATTAGTTGATGGTATGAGTAAAACATGGTAATGATGCATGGTATTGTATGTATGAGGCCTATATAGAGGCTAGAGACTCCACATGGAGAGGAATGAAGAGAAATAATATTGTAAGAACAAACATATGGCTTGTGGAGTATTCTCCTTCCTTAAGGAGTGAATGCATGGTGTTGCCCTACCTTAAGGGTTTGATCAATAAAGAATCATTTCATATTATTTCTGGGTTTATTTGCATAATCTTATATTTTCATATCAGATCTATAATAATTCCGGGTTAGATCTACAACAAGTGGTATCAAAGCACTTTCTTGGGCACAAAATTGGAGAATTTTTTTTTCTTTTGCAGGATTTCGCGGGCAGCGAGTTTTCAGATCATATCTGTACTTTTTGGTGCTATATTTGCAAAATATAATTGCATATCTGGATTCTATGTGAAAAAATACCCGATTTCAAAAAAACAATCGGTCGAAACGGAGTCCGGATGAAGGAGATATCACTGATCTAAAAATCAGTAGGGTTGTAGACAATTTTTCGGGGCAGCGAATTTGCAGCGTATATCTAGACCTCTTGGCACTAGATCTGCAAAATATAATTCTATATCTGGAATATTTGTGAAAAAACACCTAATTTCAAAAAAAAAAATCAGTTGAATCGGAGTCCGCATGAGGGAAATATCGTTGATTTAAAATCAGCTCTTTTTTCAGAAATTTTGGGTGACGGCGGGAGAGTAGCAGCGCAGATCTGAAATTCCAGTGTCTTAATCAAGATTTCTATCACATGGGAAGATGCAGAATGGTTGTTCCATTTCCAAAAACAGGTTATAATAGAGATTCTGAGCAATATTGACGAAACTGTGACATTTTCAAATTTTCGCCAAGTAAGTGAATCTTTTCAAACCTTCATGGCTTCTAGCAAGGAATTTTTTACAGGAAAAGATGATGGTCCTACTATTGAAGAATTCATACACAGATACAAGTCCACATATGGGACAACATGTGGGACATTTTGGAAGTTTCAAATGCTGTCTAATATGAAAGGTGAGGCTAAAAAATGGAAATTATTATTTGACTATGACCGGTTGAACAAAATTTCAGATGTTGAATTTGAAAAAGTCTTTTTGGACAAATGGTCTCGGGCTAGGAAAAAAGAGAATGAGACACATAAGGGGTTAATTCCTACTAGTATATCCTTATTACAGATTCATGGATTGCTTCAGAAAGAGAAGATCATTGTTTCTATCAATCCTAGTTGTAAACATAATTTTATCAGTGTTAATTTGGCAAAAAAATTGCAAGTCCCAGCAAAACAAATTGAACATACACAAGTTGATAATGAGGATGTTCAAGTGTACAAGGATTTGAAGATTTCTATGGATAAATATGTGTTGCATGGTGATTTTTATGCTTCAGAGATGGATAATATGGATGTTGTTTTGGGATATCCTTGGATGGAACCCATGGGTACTATCAATATTAATGTACAGAAGAAATTCCTGAAGCTATGGTATAAAAAGAAGAAAATTACATTACAGGATATTTCCATCCATAAACAGGTAGAGCACATAGAGGCTGAAGCAGAAGATGTTCAAGGGACTGACATATCCGATGATGAGCCTTTGATGATCGACAATCAAACACAAACAAAGGCTACAGAAAGAAAGGTTATAGGTGATGATATATCAGAGGAGGGCTCAGTGGTTGAAGTCATATTGAAAAAGAAGACACCACAACAGGCACCACAACAGGGTGAAGTCAAGCAAAAGCCATCGTGGGTTAAAAATTCAACATATCATCACCCACAT
>APFE030723677.1:0-22092 GCA_000404065.3 Pinus taeda
GAGGACAATCTCCTCTTCCAATCTTTCACACTCATCATTCTTCTTTGCAAGCTGTTCCTCAGTTTCTTCCTTGCTTCGAGTAGCTTCAGTTGCTACTATTTTATGAGAGATTATATCTGACTTCATTTTGGAGATTTCTGCTTGACTGCTCTCCATTTTCTTTTCAGCTTCTATGATGGGTTCATAATTTCCTTCTTGATTCATGGTCTTGGTCAGTGCTCCCTTTGCATGAAGCTCATGCACTCTGTCCCATATATCCTTGGCTGATGAATATTTTCCTAGATTCTTCTTTACAGAATCAGGCAGCCCATCCAAGATTATCTTTACTGCTTTTGCATCATACTCTTTGGATTCTCCATCCATTTTGCTATCATCAATCACTGACTCCCAAATTTCAATGTCTTCAGACTTTAAGAAAGTCCTCATTTTTATTTCCCATATATCAAAGTTCCCTTCAGACTTTAAACCCTCAAATAAAATGCTTTTAAATAGATTGTCTTCTATTTTAACAGAGGAGGGAGACACAACCTTAGGGGATTTGGACACTTTCTTCTTTGACCTTGCCATTCTTCACTTATTTTTAAAATCCTTGACTGTGTTTTTAAAAAAAACACTGACTGTTTTTTTTAACAGCAACTCAAAAACATGAGGAATACCTGAATCCCTTTGGCTGAAACTTCACACAGCTGGAGAAGCTTTATTGCTGCTGCAACAAGGGTCTTTCCTTCAGCTTCTTTGACACTTCAAAGAGCATGAACCTGCTCTGTCACCATCAAAGAGCCCGGACTAGCTCTGATACCACTGTTGGGTATTTTTCTCTTCTGTTTGTGATGGGAAAATACCAAAACCATAAAATAAAAAAACACAGAGGCAATGCTCTGTTTCCTTTGCTCTACTCCAGGATCTTTTTGCACAGAGGACCTTTTTTTAAAAATAGCTGAGAACAGAGTATTTCACCACCATAAAATATTTCCATTCATTAAAATAAATTCACAGTTACAACATTCATCCTCTTTGCTGAGAGGATTACCAAAAACAACATTAAACCAAAACTCTGTTTTCACCTGAGAATTTACAGAGACATATTCATCCTCTTTCACTCAGAGGGATTCACCAAAAACATTACAAAAGAAATTACTCTGTCTCCTATGAAATTTTACACCACTGTGTAAATATTTCATTTACATTCACTGCTGTGTGAAAACAAAACTTACAGGTATTTACACATTTACCATTTCACCTGTGTGAAACAACTCATGGATTTGAAACAAACTACCCTTGGTTTTCTTCATTTACTTCTTTGCCTTCTCCTGCACTGCTGTGCAAATTTTTACTTCTTACATTACAGGCAAAATTACTCTGCTGCATAAAACATTTTTCATTACAAACCCCAAAGATATTTATGCACTTCTGTGCATACCTCCCTGCAATACAAAATTTAATCTCTGTGTTTTTACGGGTTCTGCAGACCCTCTGTTTTTACTTGCTGCCACACAAAATTACATGACATTAAAATAAAAATTTTACCCGCACTGTTGTGCTCACTTCCCGTGCTCCTCTTTCACGCTGCAAGAGTCACTGTTTTCATATGCCATTACATTGCTTTATTTACTGGTACTGCGGACCTGATTCTTTTTACCATATGCAAAACATATCACACGCCCCTTCTCACATTGGATTACAATCCATGTGTATTTTCTAATGGCGGCCGCGCCCTGAACTTCATATCTCCCCGTGTGCTATATCCTCTGTTCTTCTCCTCCGGTTTTCATTGGCTGGAGCGAACACACTTCAATTCACCGTGTGCAATTTTTATTACATGGAGTCAACGCTCTCATAAAAGGAATGTCATACGACTCATATGTAATTTTAATAAAATTACATACCCCCATACTTCCATATAAGCTAAACATTACGCCCCATAAAAAACATTAAATGTTCTACCAAAGACATGTCGTAATCATTAATCATAGGGTATGGGCGATTATATTAATACAACCATGCTGCATTAATTTTGACAGAACCGTATGAACTTCCGACAGGTTAAACAGCGGAGTACTTTCCTTGGAGATCAAACGGCGGACAGCAAACATGTTCAATCGGACGGATATCGGACAGGGTGAGCTGACCCATCGTTACCTTCCGATGGATGTCAGGTGCTGATGTCATGCGAGCGTCACTGGGTGGACAGATGTCAGCTCCAAATTGCATCGGAGCCCTTCGTCGGAATGTTCCCTCGCCGGAGAGCTGGCCCGATAGGTTTCAGGCGGCTGGTTTCTGGTTAGCAGCCGGGTGGTTTTGTCGTGCGCCTTAACTGCTGGCCTCCTGCGCGCACAGGGGAAATTATAGTTTCCAACAGTTGGGGCATCGTAATCAGGGATATTCATCCAGAGGCCATGAGAAACTGCAGTGGGTGTTCCATGGCGAAGGCTGAAGGGGTACCCACGTACAAAATCTGCACCCTGTCTGTATGGATCATACAATGTATTGAAAAAGAATGGAGTTGAAGGGGAGAGCAAATTCATGATGTGCTGCTGGAGAGCATTGATGTCATTGCCGGAGGGATCCTTGGCAACGAAGCAGTCATCGTCAATAGTAAAGATGTATTTCTTCTTAGAGACCATGTAGCCGAAGCAACGACAGGCACTATCCTTGAAAGAGATGCAGGAGGCCTTGGGGCCGAGGATCCTCTCGATATCATTTCTGTTGTAAAGTTCGTAATCGAAACCTTGAGGCACACTGATGGTCTTCGACGGATCGCCATCCTGCACAATGATGAGGTGATAGGGCTCAAAGAATGGCCTCCACATCTCCAAGAAATCCAAGTTCCGGATCGTGGGTATCACTATGTCCAGCTCCTCCGTCAGGATTGGGGTCGCAGCACTCGAAGTCGAAACTGCCATTGTTACTGGATCAACTGACCTACGTGCCAAGAAACAAGAAATGAAAGAAAATGAAATACACACAACCCAATCTTCCACAACCCCAAAGGACTTTTGCTCTCAATCTTGATTTGGTTTCTCTCCATAAGTGTATATATAGGTGTGGAAGAGCAGTCCCCAGCAAGGGGTTCAAGAGATTTGTTATTTGGGGATTCACGCTCTTGCCCAGACTCCGGAAGCCTGGGATAAATCACAATTAAAGTCTCCGGTTTTGACGTTAATTTTGCTTTTATAAAACCTGCTTTTAAAGTAAATCGTCCCGACTCCAGATCATCAATTTTATAAAAACTATAAAAGCAAACGTAAAATAATCTAATTACCCGATATTAAGCACAAATCATTAAAATCTAATTACCCAAATATATTAAATATAAAATAATCTAATTACCCTATATCCAACACACATCATTAAAATCTAATTACCTAAATATATTAAACGTAAAATAATCTAATTACCCTATATTAAACGCAAATCATCAAAATCTAATTACCCATGCTAACAAAACTCATTAAAAATAAAATACTCTAATGTCCCCATATTAAATGCAGTCTACCAAACATAGAATGATCTAATTACCCCCATGTCAAACACAAAATGATATAATTACCGCCGCATCAAACGCCTCTCCAAAAGGGCTCCACGTAGTTGGCACTCCTCCTTGTTGGATTTTGCTAGCTCGGGCTCCACGTAGTTGGCACTCCTTGTTGTTGGATTTTGCCAGCTGGCTTCTTTAAAGGGAAGGTTGCCATGACCCACATTTCCTCCAACGGGTGCGAGCATGCCATATCATGTGCGCACATGGGGTCAATGGGTGTGAACGTGCCATATTTAAGGTTATAATATTTCACAATTATTTATGCAATTTTTTTATTAAGTGTGTTAAGTTTAAGTTTAGGTATGGAAAAGGTTTTATGTGTTAGTGGAGTGTTATCACTGGAATTGCTAATCTATTAATGGGATTTTATGAATAAGAATTAGATGGCAAAACGATTTACTCACTAGTGGGATGCTATCACTATGTTTGCTAACCCATTAGTGGGATGCTATGAATAGGAATTAGATGGAAGAACGATCTACCCATTAGTGGGATGCTATCACTATGATTGCTATCAGTGGGATACGTGGGATGCTATCGCTATGATTGAAATTAGTGGGACGCTGTCATTATGATTGCTATCATCACGTTTGTGGGATGCTATCATTATGACCGCTATCATCCCTTGGCATAGTTTAACTCCCCTAAAAGTGTTTCCCACCCTACCTTTCCCCATGAGGTTTGACTCTAACACTTGGTGGAGATTAAACCCCACTCAAACCAACTGGGCTACACTTTATAGGTCTTCCACTTGAATTGTTACTTCCATATAACTTGATATTTGCAAAGCCTTCTTTATGTAGGTATAGTGGTAATATGGTTTTTTTTACTAAGGCTAACCATATGGAATTTGAACCGGCCACCTATAGCAAGGAGCACCTTAATAGTACACTCATTCACCATCAATCCAATGCCCTATGGGCTAATAGTAATCAGGGTTGAACAAACATTCAAATCAAAATATATTTTAATGCTAGAGTACTCATAGCCAAAAGTTGCTTTAAGGATAAGTCTAATTAAAAATTTGTGTTTGATAAGTAAGTATTCATCTGTTCTAATTTTTGTTCTAAGGGTTTTAATTTATTTTTAAAGGAACACCTAACATCTAATGAGTAATAATAATTATTGTAACAAAGTTGGTCCAATGCAAGAGTAAGAACCTTATTGACTTCTTTAAAGTTGGTAAGGATTTGTGAGTTTTTTTGCCAAAGTGAATCGGTAAATCATTGTAGTAATTTGAGTGAGGCCCAATATCAAATTTAGCAGTTGCCACTCTAACACCAAGAGCATATCCAACAACCCGTAAGCCATATATCTAAGGAATTTATGACTTAGCAAGATTCGAGACTCCATGAGGGAAGAAGAGTCCACTCCTTGAGCCTTATCACAATAGGCCAAAGATGTCCTCTTGTGAGATTTGAAACTTGGTGGAGGTGATAGCATCCCGTTGTGCTTCTAGATTTTAACATACAAACTAAACATTGTTGAGGTATATATCAATTTGGATCACTGTACAAATGAGACAAGGTAATAATTTTGACAACATGAGAACATATAACTATGTTGGGAAACTAAGTTAAGGCTTGTTGAGTTAAAGATTAATGCTCTTATGTTTGTCAATATGAGGGGATTTTAGATTTGCAACCATTTTGGGAAGTCAACTCCAATATTTAAAGCCATTTGAAGATTAATAGATGCTACTCATAGGAAATTTTTTGTTTTATTATATTTATCGAAGTATGTAATTGTAGAATAAATTTAGAGTGGTGGTGCTGTATGAACGAATTAGGTTGAGAATGGTGGCCATTACTTCATATGATTAAAACTTGGTTTTATTCCATATCTCTAATTCCTCTAAGCTTTAAAAGTAGGATACATTTGCAATATGTATGATACTTTTGGAAAGATCTTCTAGGGCTCTTTATCCTATCAAGAATAATTAACGCATATACAGATGCAATTTTATTTTCCTAATAAAATTACAAGATTATATTTCCTTGAAAAAAAAAAGGTGATGTTTGCAATGGTTGTTGGTGTGTCCGCAACTCTCATTTTGTAGGCCATTGTCTCTCTACTTAAAGTGGTATCACAGAAAACACAATTTTTCTTGTTGAAAACAAATTCAATGACAATTCCAACAAAATGTGAAGGCATTAGGGATAAGTGTTCCCTATCATGTGGATAGTGTTGTGAGAGAATTGTGAACTATTGAAGAGACATCTATCGAAGTTATGGATAAGCACATTCGATAAAAGTGTCCCGCTACTATGGAATGCAAATGCACTTGTGTAATTCAGCTTAGGTGCCTATGTTATGGAAACACATTGTAACTTATACATCACAAAGATGAACCACATAGTGATAAACACTTTCAATAAAATCTAAGATGAATGCCTCTACTACAATGACAAAAAAATAGAAACTAAACTAGAGCAATTCAAAATATCACCTCTTAAATATTTTCATCTAAATTGGATCATTTTTTTCTATTGAGGTATCCTTGGATTAGTGAAACGACATGTCTAGATTTGAGAAATCTAATATAAACATTGATCTACAACAAAAAATGATGTCTAGTATCAATGAAACAATTAAACAACCATTCATGTTGAGTACAAATGAATATTACAACGTTAGAAAAAGAAATTACAAAGAATAACAATCAATAATAAATAATTCATGATTAAAAAGAAAAACGATCCAAACATTTCATTTCACTTGTCCCTTACAACTAAAGCAATTTACCAAGGCTCATTTTATTTTTACAATAAGAAACTCCATAATTAACCTCTTAAAAGAAAGGAAATGTAGTCACACTTACTAGAAAATCCACATATAACCAAAATGACATCACAATGCATTCAACTTTGCACTTACGCGTCACAGCAATGAATATGCTTCCACTAAATTTGAGTGCACTAGATCTCTTAACAAATGAAAACGAACCACTAAATATACTACTTATTGATGAATCGTCATTGATAAGGTTTTCAATATTATATAACATGGACAAAAGGCTTAGATAAATTCTACACGCTTCAACAACACCTTTCAAAAATGTCAAAATCATATTTTGTGGTGGCTCTATCAAGCATAACCTATCTACGATTCTTGGAGTTTTGAAAAGCCATATTTGTCCTATGAAATGATGTCCTATAGCTTTTGGAGAGATATCATGAAATGTTTCAAGCTCAAACAAGTCATGAGGTAAGAGAACAATGTCTTCATATCTAGTTTTAATAGAGTTAGGACATGTTCTCAAACACGAGATGATGTTAACTATATTCAAAGGATCTTATCTCGAAACATTTGGTGAACAATCTCTTTACCCATCTATGTGGGTCCAAGTCTATGGAAGCATGTTGTATCCAGACCATTAGTGATGTTTATGAAATAGTCGCGTCTGGTATAATAGTAGCAGCCATTTTTTCAAAGATACAGATTCTCCAGGAATTCTCATTAATGTTAAAAAAACATGATGTTAACTATTTTAATAAACGCTACTACAAATGTTCAACAAATGATCCAATTTGTAGTTTTCCCATAGGAACAAACATCTTGAAGAACATAAAGATAAAATGTTGGCGCTCATCCAATCATAAGCATATACATTAAAATCACTGGAGGACCTTTTCTGGATCTGAAACGGTAGCGGAAAGGGGCTGAGTTATTCCCAGTGAGGCAATGCAGAGGAATGCACAGTTGCTTCAGAGGAGAGGAGTGTCGGATAAACGATTTACTTAGTAGAGATAGGCATAACCAATTCATCAGAGGTGGTTCAGATGTTAGACGTCATAGGGTTTGTGCAGAGCAGCATAGAGGCTGACGCACAAGGTCTAAGAGGACAGGTTTATGAAGAGAAGTTGTGTCGGGATTACTTGTGGAGGAAGGGTAATTCCCTCATATATTTTTTCCCATATTTTTTTGTTGTTTGGATTACAACTTGAGCTTCCACAGTTTGTGCTCAAAATTTCACTACTGCATTGATTTTCCCAAGTTGGGTTTTTCTGGGGACATTTGTCCAAAAATAACGGTGTCCTTTTTATTGTGTGTATGTGCTAGTATTTTCTCAGTTTCCAACACTAATATTTCCGCAATTTTATTTGTGAAGGTTGCAGTGTGATTTATATAATTTCTTTCGTTGTAAATATATCTTTAAATTAATTAACAATTAGAAGAATAATTTGGAGTTGCTACAATAGGATTTCAGTTTCAAAATTTTCACATGGTATCATGTTATGTCCCTATAGTACTAGTGATTCCCCCGTTACTGTTGTCATTGTAGCCCTTATTGTTATTGTTGTGCCCCTATTGTCCCCATATTGTTATTATTGTGCCCCATAGAAGCCCACTATTTCTATTGTTGTGCCCTTATATTATAATTGTTATGTCGGCTTTGATTATATTGTGACCCATTAGACTCCTATATATAGAAAGGAGGTTTTTTCATTTGTATCTTGGAAGAATTATTCATTTTGTGTAATGTAAATGAGGTTTCCTCGCTCAAAGAGGCTGATTTTGAAGTCATTGATCTATCTTTTCTTCTATTTTGTGAGCTCGTCACATAACATTTGGTATCAGAGCTTTGGATTCTAGGGTTTCGGTTCTCCAAACAGGTCATCGTCACATTTTCACTATAACTATTTTTTCTATGACGTTTCAGAAGCTGCAATAAAAGCCCATTTGACCCTAAATCTCTATGAACCTCAGATATGAATTTCAGATCTTTTCTCGCTATATTTCTAGAGATAAGATCCAAGGAAGTTAGGCTTTTCACACTATCCCGAATTATATCTCAAACATGTTATGTGGGGAAAATCGTCATAACTTTGTCTCTGAGCATCTGATTGAAATTTCGTAAAAAAGAAACACGAGACAAAAACAATTGAATAAAAATGCAATAACTCACCTTAACTAAACTTAATTGCAATCAAATTTTGTTAAGGTTGGGTTTTTACATTGTCGAAATTATGCTCAAAAATTTGTTATTGGTTTTATCTAGTGTTATGTCTTCAACTAGGATGCAAGAAAGAAGAACTATAAGGGCGCTTTATCTGCATGATCGATTGATGAATTTTTTATTGAGGATTGTTTTGTATGAATCATCAAGCATTCACAAATAATATTTCTTTATCTTTATGAAGTGTTATGATTCAAACATAAATTGAGGAAATTGTTTTTTTTTTACAAATCGGATTTATTATCGCAATTGTGAAATTGAACTAAGCATTTGAAACGAAGACACATCTTTTTTTTTTTTTGTAAGTAAGCATTTGTATTAAGAAACAAAAATATTGTACAAAAGGACTGCCTGGGCTGACTAGAGCCCGAGGCATAGCAGAGAACAAGACATCTTGACCAAAAGACCTCCTACAGAAGCCCAAAGAAACAGGGCAGCCGACAAGGATGAACTATCCACCTCGGCTCTGAGGAGTAGACAGGAAGAGAGCAATGCTACACAAGAAGCTAACAGACTGGCTAGGAGATAAGAGCATTACTGGGGATTCAACCCAGCATGAGTGGAATCCATAGTTCGACCCTTTTTACCTTTCTTCTTACCAACTTTGACCCATCCAAATTGATCCTGTATGGATGGCAGAACTTGCAGACTATGCTGGGCTGACGGGGAGATCTCCTTGTTTGAGTCCGAAGGAGAAGTCTCATGAGAACGTTTCTGTGAGAGCGTAGGGGCGGAAGACTCCTCAGGACCAGTTGGGGGCGGGTCATGAGCCAGCGAAGCATCCATCTCGTCCTCAATCACTTCCTCTTCATCTGAACTGGAACTGAAGTCATCCATGGGGGGAGGGTCACAAGGCTTCCAGCTTTTGGATTTCGGCTTAGGAGCTGCCTTCTTCTTATGGGCTGGGATTGCTGGGCATGATCTATGAAGGTGCCCAGTAAGATGACAAGTTCTGCAGCGAAACGCTGTGTTCTCATAATCCAAGGTTTGCGTCCAATGGAAGTCTCCAACCTTGAGAATGATCTGCTCTGGTAAACCTTTACTCATGTCTATTTCTGCGCATATTCTGGCGAAGGTGTGGATGCCCTTTTCCCCTCTGGAGGTGTCTGTAGCTAGAAAGCGGCCTAAGGAGTTACCGATTCCTTCAAATACAACAAAGTGCCATAAATGAACTGGGAGGTTGGGAAGCCTATCCCAGATGGGGAGTTTGGTAATGACAGCTGTGGAGGGATCAAAATCTGGGAACCAGGGGGTTAAGAATAGCCCCGCAGAATCCCAGAACCAAGGGCCCTCCGTCAAGCTTTTTTATAATCCTCACTGTCAACAAAAACTACAATGAAGAACCCTTTAGAACAGAAGAGAACCTTGCAGTTGTTGGTCCAGTTAGAGTGAACCCATTTGTAGAGATCTGCTATGCTTGGCCAAAGCCCATTGAACCTACAAATAATGCCGAATTCAGCAAACAACTGGAACTGCCTATCCATCGTTGGATGCACAACCTCAATGGTGGGGGATTCCTCCAGCTTGTCCACCAAGAAAGGTTTTGGAGCTTGGGCTGGTGCAGCAGAATGCTTGGTTTTCTGAGCATGGATAGTGTCTTTGTAAGAGAAAGTTGCTGCTGAAGAACACTGTCCAGCAGCCCCTCCTCTCAAGCGAAGAGAGAAAATAATGGAAGCATTTCTTTGAATATCGTAAAAGGAGAGGGGCAGGAGATCATCAAGCTGTTTACCTTTGAAGAGGAGCCTTTGAGAAGCAGAAGGAATCCCCAACCTGAGGTACAAACTTTGCTTGAGGTCCTGCACGAGGTCTGAGGAGCTCACCCACTGAAGCAGCGTTTTGCCTGATAAAAGCGCTATAAAGATTTGGAAAGATTCAGAATGCTTCGCGATCTGCTTTCCTTTACAGGCATAGTTTGTCGGGGGCCCAAGCTTTGCCTGCAATGTTATTCCCTGTGCTGGGAAGCAAGCGTACTTAGTCAATAGGTAAGGCTTGAGAGGAGGCAGGGCCTCTCTGAAGCAAACCGCTGCATTCGCTGTATGGCTGAGCTGAGGCAGGGCAACCACCGGAAGCTGCTTCTCACTCCGGTTATTTTGAGACCCACTCTGAGAAGTCCATTCTCTTTGTTGTATTCCGTCAAACAATTGCCACGCATCCTTCCTGTGCAGGCGTATTTCAGATATTCTAAGACTGAGATTTCCTGGAAGCCTTCTCAGGCATCCAATCCTTGAAAGACGCTGGGAAAGGAACCGAAACGAGGGAGTGGGGATATACAGAGTAACCCAGCTTCCCGCCCTGGAAAAGTTCTGGGGAGAAGGGTCCCAAACGGGGAAAAACAACGTTAATGAAAAAGAAAGAAAGCCCTCAGGCAGAGGGTAATCCTGTTGTGCCGCAATCAGGAGGCTGATTCCGAACGTGGCGGAGCACAAACCCCTGCTGGGTTCCTGGCAAAAGCCATCATGGGAAAAGCCGAGCAGGTGAAGGACGCCGGAGCTGAAGACTGCCCCTCCACCGACAGAGAAATGCTCAGAAGATGAGCTACGCAGAAAACAGAAAGCGGGCCAACCAACCTCAAGGTCCAGACATGGGAGAGGAAGCGCCGCGGGGGGCAGCGGACCCTGGCTGCAACGAGCTGAGAGGAAACAGACCTGTTGAAAACCCTTGTTGCCGCCATTCTTTCACTCGTGGAAGTCGGGAAAAAAAAATCGAGTTTTCTTGGAGTTAATTGAGCAAGCGTAGCCTAATTAGTTGCTTGAAACGAAGACACATCATGAACTTGTTAATTATGAATTTTTTTTGTATGTACCTAGATAATTTGATCACTTCTCTTTGAACACACTTACGTTTTCTTTCCATATTAGTGCCATGTTTGTTTTCAAGTTCTATGACAATCGAAGAAATGAAGGAGGCCAATTTGTGCACGATTGGTTTTCTAAGACCAATTTCAAGAAACATGAACCAATTGAATCCATTTCTATCATCCACAAATTCCATCATTTTTCCTCTCCAAACTCACAAGCTATTCAAGCACTTTCACTAAGCATCGTCATCACCATTTTCCTTGCAAGTGTTGCATGTTTTCCATTTACACTTTCCATAATTTCCATTCATTAACCGATTAATAGAGACATTGAACTTACTTACATGCTGATTTTTCCTTTTGCTTTTTGTTGACTTGTTTACCCTCTTGTCATTTTCCTTTTCGTTAAATAAATATTTCTTGACGCAAATTTTCATCTATAGACCTTCCAAAATCATCATTTCATACTCGCGTTAGATGATGGGGGATTCATAATGCCTCCCTTCTAACAAGGTTTGGCCTATCGACATCAACACATTATCTAGCTTCAGGGATAGAGTCCTTATTAATATCTTGAGGCTTGTATGAATAATGAAAAGTTCTCTCACCAACAATCATGAGAATACATCAATGTTCCTCGATCGTTGGATCTTGGAAGTGGCTCGACATCAGCTAATCTATTCGCACTTTGCAAGATGTACTTAGGTACCTTGGAAGTCGTTGACATTAATGACGCGTTTTCCTCGCATTGGTTAACGAAATTCATTAATGGCGGATAATCTAGTGACTTCTCTTCATGCTCGACAACAACACATTTATTTTCATGATTAGAATTGTACGATCGGGTTTTGTAGCAAGTGAAGACTATATCATTTTAGGGTTTCGCAGCAGATACAACAGATTTAGCAACAGAAATAAAGAATCCACTTTCACCACCTCATCCATCTTTTATGCAACTAAGAAGTGGATGAAATTCTACATTCTATTCCATGATACAACAAAAGCTACATCTTCTCTACATATGCACAGTTTTTCCACTTCCTAGGTAAGTAAAGGTATGTTATTTTCTAGATTTTAATCATAGAACTCCTTGAATACTGAAATTATAATTTTTGGAAAATACTTCACCATATTTCCTTATTCATTTGAAAAAAAATATATCGTAAATGCCTTTAGTTGGGGGGCGGGGGGGGAGAGGGACATCCATTTATTATCACATCTATATCACTTCGTTTCATCCTAGCATACTTGTCCTAATCAATTATGATTGCATTATGGTTCAAAGTTTATGTTATTTGCAAATAAATGCCTAAATGATGAACATATTATATAGATGATTTAAAGATGCATTCTTAAATATGTTCAGTGAATCTCGCTGTGCCAAAAGGAAACAAGGTATTGGTACACAAGAGGAAATACCAATTAGGATTTGGTTGTCACACAAGCACCAACCAAACATGTTGCAATTCAATGTATGATAAGGAATACTTTGCAAAAAGAAATGAAATTGTCAAATGCAAAGTTTAAGGACGATTGATAGAAGCCAAACTCATTCAAAAGTAAATCATGATTAAGAAATGCAGTAGATTGCATGAGGACATGCAATAACGCCAATTTGGGGTATGTAGAGTCTCCAAAATGTCTTCAAAATATCATCCACTTTCACCTTTATTGCCACCATTCAACTCACATGTCGCAACTCCATAGCATATAATATTTCATTAGCCTCCATTTTCATGATTACATGGGGTTACCTTTGTGTTTTCCAAAAGCTAATGATTTCTAGTATTTTAAGTGAATTTATTGTTGAAACTTAAAAAAATGACATATACCTTCTAATACTTAAAAGTGGCTTCAGTTTCATGACATGTGTAGGTCATTTGGAAGCTTCCAAGGTACCCTTATGTGGCCTACAATGTTCAAATTCGAATCCCCTTCAAGATATGGAAGAATATTTGGATAAAGGTCAAAGAGGATATGTGTCTCATCATTACCTATTTGAGTTGTAAATCTATGAGATTTTATAGGGATCTAGGGATAGAATAATGGACCTCCATTAATGAGGTAGTTTCTTATGTTTTTGTATAAATAGGAGAGCCTCCTCCTTTCAAAGGCATGTGTAAAATTGGAGATACTCGGGTGTTCAAGTTAAGATTACTCATGTTTGAATGGAATTTAGATTTAGCACCATGATCACGAGTGATGTTCACCTCTTTCTGGTAATGCTTGCATTGGGAGCCTCTCAACTCGCCATCTCTCATGCTTTTGGATTGGCCACCTATAATGTGCGAGATTTATTGTTTTTCATAGATTAAGATTTATTTCCTTCATATCTTTTCCTGTGTGAGAGGTTAAGAGTGATTGTTTTTTATCTTCTTTCATATCTTTTCCTGTGTGAGAGGTTAAGAATGATTGTTTTTTATTTCATTTCATCTCATGTGGTTTTGATTATTCATTTCATAGGATCCTGATATGATAATGCACACATGATCCCTTAGAGTAGATTTCACTTCATGCAATTTCAATTCTGGCAAGTGTGGTAGATTAAGATTTCCTTCTTGCAAGTGTGGTAGATTAAGATTTCAAATCCTACAAGTGTGATGGATTAAGATTTCAATTCCATGTGATGTACTATAATTGTACTATAATTTCTTTTGAATTGATTGTTGAATTTGAATAGGTGAATTTGGTCTGTCGTTATTTGGTTTCGTATTTATATTGATCTAAATTGAAAGTTAATTTCTAGCATATATAGGGCACGCACGCTTCAAAAGTTTTACGAAACTCCCGGGGTGACAATTAGATGATAGGTAATTAATTTGCGTCAACACAACTACAAAGCTTTCCATGTTATAGGCCGCGGAGATTGGAATTAAGAAGATGAAAACATGAAAGACAAAGGACTTGGTTGATCTACAAGCATAGTATCTAAAATGGGGAATGAACACTCTTGCACCACACATCATGGAAATATTCAATAACATCATTCAACAAGGTCTCCCAAGGGAATGGACAACTAGACTAGCAATACCCCTTTTTAAAACTGGAGGCATTAATAATCCTTCCAATTATAGAACCATTATGATCAATCCTTTGTTTGCAAATATTTTCGGTAACATGGTAGAAAATAGAATCCGTAAGTGGGCAGAAGTAAAAGAAAAGAGGGCAGAAGGACAAGCAAGTTTTAGGCCGAAGCATTCTATAGTGGATCATGGTATCACATTGAGACACATTATTGAAAAGGTTTAGGGGGACAAAGAAGAAGTATTCTACTTCTTTGTGGACTTCAAAAAGGCATTTCACACAGTCCCTAGAGATAAGTTGTGGTGTAGAATGGAAGAGCTTGAAATTCATTCACATTATAGATCCATTGTCCATAGAATTTATGAAGAGGTGAAAGTCAAAATTAGAACCTCAATGGGTATTTCAGAAAGCTTTAGAAGTGACATTGGAGTCAAGAAAGGTAGCACTCTATTCCCTGTTCTTTTTGGTTTATATATTGATAAACTTGAAGAGTGGCTAAATCTGCAAGGTGGAGATGGTGTTCGGTTGGGGGATTTTGTGATAAAACTTCTTTTAGCTGAAGATCTTGTTTTGATTTCTAAATTGGCCCATGGATTGTAGATGCACTTATATGCCCTTGAGCATTTTTATAGAGGAGTGGGGATGCAAGTCAATATTAGCAAGACCAAAATAATGATTTTCTCTAACAAAAGGAAGCAGAGCCAATGTACATTCTTCTTTCAAGGCAACATTCTTGAAGAAGCAAATGAGTACAAGTGCCTCGGGATTGATTTCAAAAAAAAAATTAATTGGGAGGACCACAGAAAGAAGAGAATTTCAGGAGGGTGGAAAGCATTATATTCTCTTCAAAACAGTTAAAGTGATTTTTTGACTTCTAGTTTGCCCAGTGATGCTATATGGATGTGAATTGTAGGTTGGCAACACTCCCGTCTTAAAATGGAAACAAATTGAGAAAATAAAAAATGCTCGATCATGAGCAAGTTAAAAATAAAAAGTTCGGTACCTTATGAGATAATGTTGAGTGAAACAGGAGTAACTCCCATCGAAGCAATTGCCACGGCGCAACTCAAAATATATCTTAAAAGAATTGAGCAAATGGGAGTAGGTAGATGGCTTAATGTTATTTTCAATGAAGGAATGAGTGAAAGAAAGAAAACATGGATGAAGCAAAACCACACATGGATGCAAAAATTGAATATCTACCTCAATGTGTGTCCCACAAATAGAAAGGAGCTAAATAATTTTGTTATGGAAAAGTTTCGTAAACGGGTATGGGGAAAAGAGTTGGGTAGAAAGAAGAAGTACTACATTGAGGAATTCAACCCTATGTGTAATCTCGAACAAAAGGAGTACATTAGAGCTAGCATTCCGTGGAGGGAAAAGGTTCTTATTTCTCAATTAATAGCCAACTCACATAAAATTCAGTGTGAAATAGGATGGTGGAAAAGACCTAAAGAAGCTTGGGAAGAACAGGTGTGTATGTTTTTCACGTCTGGGGCAGTGGAAGTGGAAAAGCATTTCACTTTGGAATTTGATGCGTTCAAAGACATCAAAGAAAGTTATGGGAATACGTTAGCATCGTTTTCTTGGCATTGTCCTTTCAGCAAGGGGATTATTGGAAGGTTGGGCCAACTCATCGTCAGTTTGAATAAGAAAATGATTGAATTGCAAAAAGCGAAGAATTGGGAACTAATGGTCCCATAGACTATTTTTAGTCTCATGGATGTTAAAATATCATTTCATTTCATTTCATATACTGCCAACCCATTAATGTATCAATGTCACAATATATATTGGTAGTTGAGGCCTTGGATCCAAGCTCACGAGGAAGGATATCAGAAGTTGAGCAGTATGTTGAAGTGACAACCTTCCTCTACGTAAGGTTGCTTGTGGCTACACGTGACATAAATGTGTAGAGTATGCCAAATGGACACACACGTCCCAAAGGGTATTGTATGAGAGACATCTCTCCTGCGGTGATAGAGAGTCTATTAGCAGAGCAGTTCCTCATGGAATGCAAGGAAAATCGAGTCGTCAACTCCATCACATGATACAAAAATGTTGTGGAATTCCATTAATGCTAACCTTGGTAGCACAGGAGCTCTCTTGTGCCAAAGAGAAAGAAAACTTTAGTGATGTGAAAGAAGTAGACAAATTGGAGAGTAAATAGTTTGGTAAAAGCTAGAGTCTTACATCTTCTCTTTTCACAAGTTTCCTAGGGAGTGCAAGGATCCATTCCTCAAAATTTTTTCATTTTTCGTAGGTTGGGAGTGGGACATGGTAGCGGATATCGTGGGAAGGACTGTTATGGATAGGCTACAAGGTAGAGCACTTGTGACCAAAGGGACAAATGGGATAGTCATTGTCGTACATGTACATGATGTCGTTATGGAAATCAACAGAAGGAGAACAGAGGGGGTGAAATTCAACTTCACTATAATAAGGGAATTTCTGTACTTTTTGGGAAATGAGGATGAAATGCTATCAAATGTAAGATCTTGATCCACTTATGCTTTATACCATGTCTATGTTATGACTAAGCATGATGTAATCGAAGGGAGGAAATTTGTTTTCACTGACTAGAAATAGTGGTATCATGTGTATCAACAGTGCTTTGTGCACTTAAAATAATGATTCATTGAAACAATAAGTTATTGGATTATATTTCACTGACCATTCTTGCATTTGGAGACATAAAACCAAACTTAGTATGCGAACATTTAAAAGCTTGTTTTTTCTTAAAGGACGCAGTTCCAATTCTACATCAACCTTTCGCAGATGAAACGATTGAGATATTTGATTTATAAACCTACCAAGGATTTGAATCAACTGAACAACGAAAATATACTTCAAATATTTTGTCCGTGTTTCTTCATTGTGCTTTTTTTTATTTATTTTCAAAAGAGAACATTAATGATTTGAATAGGATTTTCACATATCATTTGATTAATTTGCAGATGCCTTCAAACCTTAGGTACATGGAGATAATGGAAAATTATCAAGCAGCTAATGGGTTGTTAATTTGCAGATATAATAATTATCAAGCATTAATGAGATGATGAAAACCTGACTTATTTAGAATGACAAAAGACACAAAACCTTTAAACATAATCCAATGCGTCCTTGATCTCCTCTTTGAAATGGCGATCGATCCCTAGCCTCTCAAAAATATAAAAAACTCACAAGCGTTCAAATAGATCAAGCGAATATTGAAAAGGCAGTGCAATAACAAATTCTCCATTTAACAGTTTTTACAAATTATATATATAAAAAAGGGCGTTCCTGAAATCATACTTTCATCTTGATTCCATGGTTTTTGAATTTCTTCGAGATGAAATTCAAGAAGTCCAAACATTTTTTGTTCCCTGTACGCATGAAAAGAGCCGCAATAGATGCCGACGAGCTCAGCAATGATCCATCCTTGGATTGAAGTTTGATTATTTTCTCCCAATCTATTGTTTCTTGCAGGCCTCCCAAAGAATACAGTAATGTTGCTGAAAAGGCATAGGGAAGATTAGTAGGAAGCTTGGTCCAAAGTATTATACAAAACCTACAGATTACCAATAGGGGATGATGCAAAAATTGTAGGTTAGCATGGACATCTCCTTATTGCTCCTACCAAAACTTCTTGTTAGAGTTCAGAAATAATATGGAAATTTTCATCTTGACATGCATGAAACACCACAACATGTTGCAACAATTCCTTATAAACATCTCCGTTGATAGCACATATCTCTTCGCATGCTCCTCTTTTGGTCAAAACTTCTCATTGATGAGATATTTAGTCTCAACTCCCTACAATTGTAGCCTCTAGACTAGAATTATGTTCCAAGGTCTCAACTATGATGGGATATCCTGTAATGGCCATCCCATTTAATCTACTCATCAAATAAAATAAAAGAACATGCTCACCTTGATAACTTGCTTGTGCATCAATGTCCACATCAAATAATGGTGTCACTATTGAAGCATCATCTGCTGCCTACGAAAACTTTGCGATTTCTAATGGATTAGGTTGTCTAAATTGGATTTTTTGTATAGACTTTGGAACTTTTCATGCCACCCGTGAAAAAATGTCAAAATGAAATCCTTTGGTAGGCTTTTTCGTGAGTGCCTATATTACATTTTTCTTCCCTATCCATTGATTTTCCTATCTATTTCTATTCCATGATGATAGGAACACAACACATGAATTTTCATTCAGAGGGATATCAAGTTTTGTTTCTAGACTATGTTGATCTTCTAATATTTCTTGGTTTTGTATATCTCAAACCTTTCCCTTTTTTCTTAGTAGTGAAGTCCCAAATCTCTGTTTCCTTTCCTCAACACAGGTTGTAATATTTCTTTGGTTAAAACGATCTCTTATACAAGCATCTAAACCAGAACTATACATTAATTTCCTTTCAATTCTTTTGATTCTTCAGGTTTGTTAAATAGCTTCCAATAATTTTCTTGCTCCCAAATTCCTTATTCACTTTAAGCTTGAAGATGTCTTCAGATGATAACATATGATAAGATAGGTGCACTACTTGTAACATCCATATCAACTAAATTCTTTTCATTTGTATTCTCATAGTTTTCTTGTATTATGATTTCCTTTCAATTACCAATTAAAGAGACCCTCACCAGTGATGCTAGCTATACCTTGTTCAACAAACTCAAGTTTAGACAACTACCCAGGAAACTCACCAATATCAAGTCTATTCATGTTAATAAAAATCCCCTTAACTCTATTCATATTTCAATATTTAAAAGGGCAAATCATGTAATTAAGATATACTAGTAATTAGCATCATTATATAAACAAATAACTAAATATTTCATAATCATTGAAATAAGAATTAAATATTGAAATAAAAAATATGAAATAACTATTTGAAATTTGAATAATGAATAAAAATATATGTAATAATATTTCTTAGATAAAAAGTTTATTAATAAATAATTAAGGTTTAGTAAATAATTAAGTTTTAGTGGTTAATTCAATTTTCATATTAATAATTCAACATTATATGAATATGAATATTAAATAATATTTTTAATATATATTTTGTATACTTTAATGTAATATGTATATTATGATTTTCTTCTAGTATTTTTATTAAGAAAAACAAAATTACAATGTAACAAATTGAATTTTATTATTTTTATTACTTTTAACTTTCTAAATCCGACCTTATATTATTCTTAACCGATATATAAATGTTTTTTATCAACCAATCATTTACTTATTATAAATTAAACATATTTTTACATTACACCTACAAGTCACCCCTATAAGACCTAATTTAAAGTTCCCAACATTAACTAAATAAATCATATGATAAGTGAAATTACCAAATAATTGGGAAAAAATGTATGGATTGCACATTCTTTGAATTTATTACCATTATAATTGATTATCATTGGGAGTGTGTATTATTTAAATGAATACCCTACTTACTCATTAGTTTTAACTCTAAAATAAAATCTTCCCGGGTGCATTGTATTATGTCTTAATTGGTTATTATTAGGAGCGTGTATTATTTAAATGAATACCTTACTCATTTATTCTAATTTAAAAATAAAATCTTCCTTGTTATATTTGGAAATTGTTGTGTGCATTGTATTATTATTATATTTAATTTTAATTTTTATGAGTGATATGATAAATTTGTGAGGTTATGATTTTGATTTTTAAACTAAAACATATAAATTCCATATATAAAAGCAAACAAAAATCCCAATATATCTATATATATAAAATCTGAGGTGACAATTCAATTGGTGATTAAAGTAATCTGGAATATGTGAACAGAAAAATGCAAAGTTCAAAACCCCTGGTTATGACCAAGCTTAAGAAGATGGTGACAGATTGGAAATCATCAAAAAAGTATTAGTTATTACTACAGGTTGGGGAGTTCTTCTGAAATAACAAAAAAAAATTATATATACTTTTTAAATACAATAAGAATTATTCCCAATTTATTTTATCTTTATTTGTTTTGTAAAATCCAAAATTAAACTCCAAAATAATGATATGCCATTGAAAAAAAATAACTTTTCATCTTTAAAAAAAATAAAAAAATAACTTTTCATGGAATACACAACCACCCACAACAAGGGTGAGACTACTACAAATCAATATTACAAAACATAAACTATGTAAATCATAAATATGCGCATAACGTATTGAAAGAAGGCTATGTCATGACAGTCTTTTGAGAAAAAAACGTTGTCATGAATTATGTGTTGAACATTTAATTATGTTTTTCAATAAACACGGCGGTCGGGAATTACACTCCCAGAAAAACTTAAATCTCAATGGCAGAAATAGATCCATGCAGATACTGGATCCAAGCATTATCCATGTAATAACTGAAACAAATAAAATATGCAATTGCAGCACCAAGAAAAACGTAAACCATCCATCCACGCAGATACTCCATCCAAGCATTATCCATGTAATGACTGAATGCTTCTCGAGATGTCCATGTAAGACCTATTATTATCTAACCGAATAGAAAACATATCCATGCAAATACTGCATGCAGATTCTCAAAAATAATTGCATCCCAACAAATGTTTCTCTGGATGTCAATGTAGCCACTACCATTATTTAACTGCATTAAAAAAAATGTTGGGTATTTTTTTGCTTCTATGTTTGGGATGGATAAATACCAAAACCATAAACTATAAAACACAGAGGCAATGCTCTGTTTCCTTTACACCAGGATCTTTTACACAGAGAAGTCTTTTTAATATTAATTACACAGGACAGAGTATTTCACCACCATAAAATTTCATTCATTAAACAAAACATCTACATATTCATCCTCTTTTACTCAGAGGGATTCACCAAAACATTTACTCTGCCTCCTATGAAATTTTACACCACTGTGTAAATATTTCATTTACATTCACTGCTGTGTGAAAACAAAACTTACAGGTATTTACACATTTACCTTTCACCTGGGTGAAACAATCCATGGATTTGAAAACAAAACAACCCACTGGTTTTCATTTACTTCTCCTCTGCACTGCTGTGCAATATTTACATTACAATCCAAAATTACTTTGCTGCATAAAAAACTTTTACATTACAGACCCAAAAAAAACATTTATGCACATCTGTGCATTCCTCCTCTGCAATACAAAAATTCACTCTCTGTGTTTTTTACGGGTGCTGCGGACCCTCTGTGTTTTTCTTCATATGCAAATTACATTACCCTGTATTGGCGCTGCGGACAAGACTATCAATTCACCGTATGCAATTACATATATCCATTACATTTTTAATCCCCCGTGGGTTTTCTTTTTCACATGTCAAAACATTTGGTCAACGCTATATTAAAACATATATAAAAAAAATTAAAAATAAACTTACGAATTACCTCGCCCATACTCCTTTTTAACTTTGCCGTAACAAATATTTAAAACCTTACCAAAATAATTGTCAGCTATTTAACATACGGGATGGGCAATACGTATGGACCACACTATATTAATTTTATATCGGGCCCGTATGTACTTTCCTTGATCGGACGATGGAGAGGCTCAACATTAATCCAACGGCAAAACTTTAATATCCGAACACCCTTTCTGACAGAACTTTAAACCATCGTGCAGCTTCCTTAAATCGACGACGTTAAATGCTGGAGGTAAATCGACGGCTGAGAACGATATCGGAAGAGGTGAGATGGGTGAAAGATACCTTCCGAAAAGTGCCTCTTGCTGATGTCAGGCCAGCATCACTTGCTGGACAGTTGTCAGCTCCCAATTGCATCGGAGCTC